>QJNU01000665.1:0-39829 GCA_004154915.1 Monosporascus ibericus | reverse complement strand
TGCACGAAGAAGAAAGAGAGAACTATCTAAGAGGCGTGGTGCGCCTGCAGCTATATAGCGTTATGGCTGCTTAGCTAAGCCGTAACGTTGGTACCGTAACAGTAGCTCCCCCTTTTTAAGGCAGTTATCCTTAACTGCCTATAAAAAGAAATTTCATACCGTAAATAGTCTATCCCGGACTCGAAGCATAGATACTTTGCAATATGCTGGCTTGGTTCATAACGTAAAAAAGCTAGCGAGGTGCGCGTATTACGTAAACGATGTAAGGCCGTTACCCCGGTGCCGCGACGTTAGTGTAAGGTATAACGCCTATTCCGGAACGGAAATAATGATGTCGTTACGCCGCTAGTGTTATTAATTCGCGGAGGAATTTTGTTATTACCCTTACCGTTTTTAAAAAAGATAAATAATAAGTTTTTTTTAGGTTTTAACTTACTTTTTTTCCCTTTCTTTAAGTATACCGTATTAATATTATAATAATACCGTAACGCCCGTTTTCCGTTTTTTTTCGTTACTTTTTTATTATTTTATAAAACCGTTTTATATTTTTTCCTTATTTTCGTAATGATACTTTTTTAATTTTATATCATTTACGTAATGCCCGTATGCGTTAAACGCCTTTATATAATTTACTTTTATAATATTATCCTTAATTATAACCTAATAATTAATAAATTATTTATATTTTATTACCGTTTTATTATTACCATAACGAATAAATATACGTTTTACGTTACGCGTTAAAAAGCTTATTTACTTATAAATTATACGCGTTATTATAATATTTTTTTATTACCGTAATACGTTTACTTTATTAACGCCGTATAACTTAGTCGGTAAAAAGTATATAAAGTAATTCCTTAGATTTAAAGGCCTTATTTAAGTAAGTAACTTTTTATTTTAATATTACCCGGGATGCCGATAATAACCCCGACCTTAACGCCGACGGCGACAAGATTTATAAGTACGATATTAGCTTCCGAACTAAAATTTGTGGTACGGTATTACGCCTATGTACTACTTTTAAGGCGACCGAGAAAATTTATTATTTCGGTTTCGAAACGACGGACGTTGAAAAGAAAATTAATCTTATTCCGTAATTATAATTATATCGTTAACGTTATTATTAAAAAAGCCGTATTAATTATCCCGTTTAAATAACCATTTAATACGCTTTTATGTAAATATATTACTTTCGTTTTATTAAAAACGCCGTAAGTATACCGTTATTTATACGTTTTATAATTGCGTCGTTAACGTATCGTTATTAAAACGACGTTAAGATTGCCGCCTAAAAAAAGGTAATCAAGTGCCGTTTGGTTCCTGGTAATAATGGTTACCAGCTATGGGCGCTGGCTAAGCGCATGTTCCGGGGTGAGGTGTCTGCCGTAGTCACCTTCGCCCTGGGTCCTGCCTAAGAGGCCGTCGACATGGCGACGTTCCCCCTACGCCTCGATGACTTTTAGTTATCGCCAAGTTGTTGCCGCGCCGGTTTCCCCTCCGGAGTTGGGTATTGTTGTCGTTACGTAGTCGGTGTGCTGGCGTGCTGTTGTTTTGCCGCCTGTTTTGCGGTTCTGGTATCTGTGGTGTTTTGGTATTTGTGGTGTTCTGGTGTTGGTTTTTATGTTCGTGATTTTTTTAATTTTTTTAATTTTTTTAATTTTTTAATTTTTTTAATTTTTTTAATTTTTTTAATTTTTTTAATTTTTTTATTTTTTTTAATTTTTTTAATTTTTTTAATTTTTTTAATTTTTTTAATTTTTTTAATTTCTTTTAATTTCTTTTCATTCTGTTAATTTCTTTTAATTCTTTTAATTTTTATTTATTTTTATTTATTTTTATTTATTTTTATTTATTTTTATTTATTTTTATTTATTTTTATTTATTTTTATTTATTTTTATTTACTTTTATTTATTTTTATTTATTTTTATTTATTTTTATTTATTTTTATTTATTTTTATTTATTTAATTTGTTTTTTATTTTTTTTTAAATTCTTTTTTTTATTTTTTTTATTTTAATTTTTTTTTTTTTTAGTTTAACATAGTGTGGCTATTGCCGTAACACCGCCGTTACGTTGGCTTAATTAAATCTTTTTATCTCCATTTCGCCTGAACCTCACTGTTTGTCGGCTAAAATCTTATCTTTGAGCCGCAGTTACGGCTATATTTCCTTATAAGGGTTTAAACTAATCGGGCGGGCCGGGTTTGTTAAGGTTATTTTTATGGAATTCCGCTATATCCGAATTGTACCTTTTAAGGTTTTCGGCCGGCTCCTAGGTAAGCCGGTAAAGGTGCGGTTATTTAACCTTATACTGAAAACCTCGTTTAGTATTTCTGGAATTAAGAATTTTTTCAAAATGTTATTCGCTTTTTTTCTGGCTTTCGTTATTCGTAACGATAATACTTTCCGCGCGCGTATCTTATTTTGCGTTAATATCTTTTTGTTCTAACAGGCCTAACTTATAGCGTTAAATTAAAAAGCTATAAAAAATTAAAAATAACTTATAACGCGTTAATAATTATACAGCAACGGCGCAGGGGTATACCTTGGTAATAATAAAAAGGCTTATTTATTTATTATTAAATTTATCGTTAAATTTGCCTAACTTTATATAATAAATATTAACCTATACGCGTTTTCCTTTATTAAACGTACCGGCATCGGAACGGTATTAATTAGTTTGCTTTATATAACGGTTTTATAATTCTGTTATGAAAGTTTTAACTTACTTAAAAACCCGTTTTAACTTATTTACGTAATATATCGTTTTGTTAAACTTTTTTTATTACGTTACCGTTTTAAAGGCGTTTACCGGATATAACGGCTTCGTTTTTATAATCGGATAAAAGCCGTAATTAACGAAAAACGGCGAAACGCTAATAATTTCCGATACGTAGTTATTATTAGCAAATTCGGCTAAAAAAAGTTAATTTACCTAATTATTTTAATAAAAAAAATAATAATCCCAAAAATATTACTTTATTATTACGTTAATTACTTCCGTCTAGCCGTCGGTTTACGGATAATACGTAATCGATATACCAAACGTAACGCTTAAATATTAAATTAATTCCTTTTAAAAAATAAAAACGAATTACGTATCTTAATTTAATATTATTATGATAGGTATGCCATATAAGCGGTACACGTTAAAGATAAAGGCGTTAACGAAAATCTTCGCCGATATATCCGTTACGGGGGCGAAATAACGCATTTTCGTAAGGCGGTTAACCATTATAAGGACGTATTTATAAATATATCCGAATCTCTTATAAGAAGGGAAAAGGTTAACATAATCCACCAATACGTCATTTTACGGGCGGAACGGTACCGGTAAAAAATCGAAAAAACTTATAAATAACGTCTTAAATGCTTTAATACGGCGGTAAAGATAGTAACCTTATACGAACGTAACTACATTTCGGGATAAACGTAATTAATAATAACTCCGTCGTAACAAATCGTAAATTTTAAAACGCTTAAGGTAACCTATAAACGTTACGTTATAGCTACGGTAAAATATTTAAAGTTTAAAAACGTTATTATTAAAAATAAATAGCTTATCCCGAACGTAAATACGTTTTTATACGATTTTATAATCAGCTTTCGCAACCTTAAACGCTTTACGGATACCTTACTTAAAACGTTTATAACTTAAATTTGCCAATACGGTTAAAATATTACTAATTAATATAAACAACCTATAAACAATATCGATAAGTATATTTATCGGCTGGTTAACATCCATAACATACGCTTTTAACAAAACCTCTCATCGATAAGGTAAAAATATCGTTTTATATTAATACGCTACTTTATCGTCGTTTATATTACTACAATCCGCGGGCTATACGCCAGGTTAACGAAAAAAGGCGTTAAAAACCGTAGCTTTAATTCCTAATTTATAAATTATTTAAAACCGGAAATCGGTAATAAATTCGGATTAACGGATTTGGCGTTAATTTAAAAGCTTAATAATAACAAAATATTAAAAGTTTTTATAATCGGTAATAATCTTTACGGGTTTTTCGGTACCTTAAAGTTTCGGGCGTTATTTTTTAAACGTTTTAATAATTATTAATAAATTTTTTTATAAATCTCGTAATTGCATTTTGTAAGGTTATATTTAATTTAAAAAAAAAGGCGATTAACCGTAATATACCTTACGTATCGTATTACGAAAAAACCCCCTTTAATACCTAATTAAAGGTATTAATTTTTAGGATTATACGGCGCCGGGGGTCGTAATAAGATAACATTAAAGTTATAAAAAAGGCGTTTTTTAATTGCTAAAACGCCGCCTTTACGTTATCCGAAAACAAGCCGATTTATTTAACCTTACTTATTAAGGTAATAAAAAGCCTAATAATCGATAAAAAGCTTTTTATAAATCGACGGTAAAAGTTTATAAAATTAAGAAAACCTTATAATTTTCGTAATAATTTAAGTTGCTTTTATTATTAAATAGCTTTTATTTTATTAAGGTTTATAACGATACCGTTAATGAAGGTTATAAGGCCTCAATATCGTATTTAATAACGTTAAATTTATATTTGCAAATATTTATCGTTAGCCTTACGTTAGCAAGGCGACGTAATACTTCCCGGATATAACCTTTATATTTTCTTTTGCTTTTACTATAAATTAAAACGTTATTATGGTAAGTTATAATATATTTATCCAGTAAATCGAATAAAGTATAATTAATATAATGTTAAAACAAGCTGGAAGCATCCGTTATGCCAAAATTCGTTACGAAATATTCGAATAAGCCGAACCGGGTTATAAAAATTATTTTTTATTCGTCCCCTAAGGCGATATGTAAGCGGTTAAATGCCGTAACGATATCGAACTTAATATATACGCGCGCCGAACAAAAGATATTCAAGGTTTTACGGATTAAAAGGATTAAATAACGGTTTTTTACCGTAACGTTATTAAGGCCTTAATAATCTACGTAGATACGTACGTTACCCTTTAGCTTTTTAATAAGTAAAATGGGGGCTGCTATAAAGAAGCTGCTAAAACGGATAAAGCCCTTTTTTAAATGGTCGTCGATATATTTCCGTATTGCCAGCAATTCGTATGGCGACATGGCCCGCGCCCGACTATATGGCGGCGTCTGGCCTAAAAGCAGCTTAATCTTATAGTTAAAAGGTTGATAGGGCGGTAAAACGTTAATATTATTAGGTATAAACGCCTTCGTTAAATCGTAATATTCGGAAGGAAGCTTTTCCAAGATTTCGGTTATCGTCGTAGATAACTTGTTATCTAAGTATTTTTGTATATTTTTTTCGGTTACGCGGCGTAACTAAGGCGCTTCAGCGATCCAGCTATAAAAAGCCCGTAATTTAAAGGGTATAATATGCAAATTAAGGTTATCGTCCTGGATAAGGATGTTACGGAAAATTACGTTAGATGTTAACGATATTGCTTTATTAGCAAAAAACGGTTATAACGAAGAAAAGGCGATCTTACGTAAAATATCCGTAAAGGCGATAAATTTCGTTAAAAATATTAAATCCATTATAACGTCTTTTATACGGCAGAACGTTAAAAAGTTAGTAACGCGAAAAAAACGTACTTTAATTAATATACCGATATTTTAAAAAGGAAAAAGTAAAATAATAAAGGTAAAAGGTATATTTACTGGCGTTGGTAATAATGGGATTTCCGATATCGTTTCGTTATCGATACGTATAATATTTATAATCCAGTTAATTAATAAATTATATTTACGAAGCTAAAGTAATTCGAGAATAATATCGAAACCGTTTAAAAGTTATTAATATAAGGTAATTTTTTCCGTAACGGAACTTATACGGAACTGTAACGTATATACGGAAGTAACGGCGTTAGTTACGGTACCGTCCGCCCGCCGGAATTAACGAAGTCGGGGAATAAAATAAAAAAAAAGGTTATTTTAGTACGTAAAGTTATTATTAATAAATCTTATAAATAAGTATCCGTAATTAACCATAAACCGCTCCGGCAATATAACGTTACCGGGAAGTTATAATTAAAACGAAAAAAAAAATATTTGGATTTATAAAATATATATATAAATCGGATTTATTATTATCTTAATAACTTAATAAAAATTTTCAGTTGCGATTTATTTTAAAAGTTAACTTTTGTCCTGGTTAAAAAGGCAAAATTAGCGGTTAAGGCAAATAAAAAAATAATATCCTTCTTTTCCATAATATATATAAAGGTTTAATCTACGCCGGCGTTACCTTTTTTTCTTGCTTAAGGGTTTACGGGGGCCGTTATTTTTAATAATTACGGCGTCCAGCTGTATAAATTTAGGTTCCGAAACGTTATTAAAGGGTTACGGTATTAAAACGTTATTATTAAAAGATCTTTTTATACGTTTAAAAAAGGCCCGGTCCGTTATATTATTTAAAAGGCTTTTAAAAAGCTATATTTATGCCATATCATTTTCGGAATTAAGGCGCCGCATTTACGGAATAAATATTTCTTAAAACGCCCCGTTAACCTTTTGCTATAATAAGATGATACGTAAGGTTAACGGTTATCGGCTTTGGTCGGCCAGGCGTATAAAGTCGTTAATAAAATCGACAAACGATATAAGATTTTATTTTAAGCCTTAAAAATTTTTATGGGTTTATGCTAATACGTCGATAGTAATATAAACTTGGTTTAGGAATAGTAATATATCGTTTATATCCTACTATTCATATAATTACGCTTCGGCGTTTAAGGATCGTACTGCCACCTTATCGATCTTTTACGTACGCGCGAATAGGCGTTACCCTAAAAGCGTTAAGTGGCATATATGATGCGGTCCCCAGGCGTCGGGTAGGCGTGCCGATTAATAACAAGTTTTAGGCGTACCAAGGAACGCCAATTAATATATTCCTTTTGGCGGACCATCGAGTCCTTAATATCCCCTTTATATACCGGTAGCTTTAAGCCGCGTAAACGTTAACTTTTTGCCATACTAGAAAGGGGTTAGTTTGCCGGTAGGGCATAATCCGGACGGGGTTATTACGGAACCGTTAAAGGTTAGGTTATAAAAAGCTACGGACCCGGTTACGGGCCTCCGGCGTTATAACGGCATTATTTAAGCTTATCGGAACTAATTTTTAATAATTTTATTAAGGCGTTAATAAGTAATATTAACATAACGTAAGGGAATAAGTTTTATTAAAATACTTATTTTGCGGTTATTAAACGTTTACGGAATTATATATTTTCGAAAACGATTTAATTTACGCGTTATAATAATTATTCCGTAATAATTAATTATTTACGGAATTAATAATTTTCGTATAAAAACTATTTTGTTTATTATAATAATTATTCCGTAATTACGAAACTTTATTATAATATATTTTGTTCGTAATTTAAGCGTTTATAGTTATCTTTAAATATTACGAAAATATTTTTAAGGATTTTTTAAGGTTATTTATTAACCTTAAGGAATTAACCAAACGGTATAAAATCGTATGTAAGGCGAGCCGTAATGGCAGCTAGAAGAGGAAATCCGTAAAAAATTTTTTGGGAATTCGTAAGTCGTAAAGATGGCGCCTTGCCGCTGTTTTGCGCCTGCTTAGGAGCTGGAGTGTTGGCACCTGTGGTACCTTCTGGGGTCGGGATATCAGGTGAAATCATGGCGAGGTTACGACGTATTAGCAACGGACCTAAGGTTTTGCGAAGTTTAGATCGAGGCGTAATGATGGTAAGCTACCATGAAAGTTTGTTTTTAAAGGTGTAATAAACTGTTACGGCACTGATCGTTTTTAAAGGCTGGGTAAGGTATTTTGTTATTATACGAAGAAGAAAGAGAGAACTATCTCAGAGGCGTGGTGCGCCTGCAGCTATATAGCGTTATGGCTGCTTAGCTAAGCCGTAACGTTGGTACCGTAACAGCTAAGGGGTTTAACCAATTATTAAACCTAGTCGTACGGTTTATGTTGGCAGTAGTGTCGTGGGAAACTGAGCAATGATACGTTTAATAGTCACGTCTAGTAATAGCAGATTATCAAAGGTAATCTGGGTAACTAAGTTATATTACAAGCTGGTGATCCATTTAACTATGGTAATAACGAACGTATATATTTCATCTTGGATGTCTTTGGATAAAATGCATCTATTCTTATCCGTATTATGTAAGTGCATAGATGTCTTTGGATAAGACGTATCCATCCTTATCCGTACTATATAAATGCATAGATGTTTTAAGATAAGACGAATTTATTTTTATTTATATTACGTAATTCCGGTCGGTAATTGTTTTAATCTTATCCCGACCGTGTGCCTAAGTAGGTAAGGTGTTGGTTCGTAACATGATTTTTCCTTTTTATGATCTTTATTTTTAAAGATTTTTAAATTAATAAGTTTCCCTTTTTTTTATTATATCCGTTATGCTTAAAAGGATTATTAAAAGAATTATTAAACCGCGATAACGTTTTGATTAAAAAAAAACGTAAGAAGTTATCTTTCGGTATCAAGGATTTTGGTTTCGAAGTTACGCTTTATTTTGCGTATTTCGTACGGAAGGAAAAATGTGTTATGGCGGAAAACGTAGTTCGTTACCAAAATTGTATTCTTTATAGGCGGAATTATAACGGTTCGGGTATCCCGATTAATTCCTTACATAATATTTCGCGAAAAAAGGAACGGTTAAAACGTAAAAAGGCTCTTGCCGAGGAGCGGCTTTTTTAATCGTAAAAGGAAATAAAGGAAGCTTCGAAACGTATAAATAAAGCTATAGTTCGTTCGCGGCAGTTGCGTTAATAATAAAAGTTCTTTTGTACCAAAGGCGTCGAAATGATTAATTGTGGGTTGCAATCGTTAAATGAATTGGAAGAATAGGAAAAAGCTGAGGTGAAGGCCGCCGCGTAGGCTGTTTAGGTTGCGGGAGTGGCGGACTTATCTGGTCCCGAAACCGCTGACTGGCCTTTTCCGGCGGATTCTGGTTAAGAAGCTATTTTGAACGCTGCCGGTTTTGTTGGTGAAAGTTCCTTAATAGGCGCTGGGCGTTTATAAGGTTTTTGGCGGGTTCCCAGGTGTTTTTGGAATTTGGGTAGTTTTTCCATTTGATCAGGTATTCGGTAAGTCCATTTCTTTTTCGTATGTCTAAGATTTTTTCTGCCTCGTATGTTGGTATATTTTCTTTTGTCTTTTTTTTCGTATCCTGTGTTAATTTTGATGGTATTTATTAGTAATTCGAGTAAAGAAATATGAAAAATTGGATGGAGTTTACCCTTAAGGGATGGTTTTAATTGGTAATTATTTTCTAAGATTCTTTTGGTAATTTTATATAGGCCGATATATTTAAAGTCGAGTTTTTTGTAAGGTCGTTTAGGTTGGATATTTTTGGTGGCTAAATAAATTTATTTCTCCTTTTTAAAAGGTTAGTCCTTTTAACCTTTTTTGGTTATAATATTTCTTTATTTAGTTACGTACGAATTTAAGTTTTGTTTTTATTTCCGCGTATAATTACCTAAGTTATTTTAATATAAGGATTGCTTTAACGTTAATAAGTCCTTTACGTATATTTTATAAACTTCCGGTATAAAATCGAAATTGGCGTTTACTGGAGTTATTTTAATGCTTTCGTAATAATTGGTATTGTAAGTTAGTTCTGCGATAAATAGCTTCTGGACCTAATCGTTTTGTTCGTAATTAATATAACATCGTAAGTAAATTTCCAGTATTTGGTTAATTCTTTTTGTTTATCCGTCCGTTTGGAGTTTAAATACGTTGGATAGTTTGTGGTTTAGGCCTAGTTGCGCTATAAGGCCTTGCCAGAATTTCGAGGTAAATATCGTTCCTTTGTTTAAAATGATTTCCGTTGGTAATCCGTATATTCCTAAGATATGCTTTAAAAAGATATAGGTTAGTTGTTTTACGTTTCTATCCTTATTATATGGTAGAAAATAAGAAAATTTAGTAAATCGGTTAACGATTACGAAGATATTGTCATAATGTATACCCGTAGCTAGGTTTTCTGAAAATGGAAGTTTAGTAATAAAATCAAAAGTTATTAAATCTTATGGTCGCTTTGTAACTGGTAATGGTTATAGCTTTCCGTATGGTTTATATCGTCGTATCTTTACCTTATTGCAAATGTAACATTATTATCGTATTCTTTTATTATTGATTTTATTTTAGGGAAAAAATAAGTACGTTGTAATCGTTTTAGGGTTTTATAAATCCCTGGATGTCCGTATAGCTAATTTTCGTGTATATCTTTTACTAGTATTTCTTAGTATTTTTCTGGGACTTGTGTTTTTTTCCATTTTCTGGTTTTTAAGTAGATTATCGTTATATTTTTGGATTTTCTGGTATAGATCAAAAGGTGCTGCTTTAATTGTTGCTATTCGTCGTGGTTGCAGGTATCCTTCTGGTATGGTATCGAAGATCTGGTGGTTAACCTTAATTACCTTTTTTTCGAAGTCCGGTTTTCGATTTAATACGTTTACTTTGCCGTTTTCTAATCCCTTTTAATGGATAATAACGAAGTGGTATTTTGCTAGTTTTTCGGCGTAACGTAATTATTATTCTATAAGTTCTCTGGTAATAATAAAGCGGGTAAGATTTTTGTGGTCGGTATATACCTTAACCTGGTATAAATTTCCTTTAAGGTAATATCTGAATTCTCAGAAGGTTTTAATAATGGTTATAAATTCTTTATTAGAGATAACGTAATTTAACTTTATTCCTTTTAACTTATAAAAATAAAAGGCGATAAGGTATAGGTAGCCTTAATCATTACGGTATCCGGTTACTGCGCTTAAAACGTAATCCGAAATATTGGTTTTAAGCTTAATTAGGCGGCTTGGGTTATATATGATTAATACTGGCTTATTAGTAATTGTATTCTTAATCTTTTAAAAAGCTGTTTTTGTTTTTGTTGTTTAAAGGAACTTGTTTCCTTTTTTTGTTAGGTTGGATAATAGCGTAATTATTTTGCTAAAGTTTCGAATGAATTTTCTGTAATAATTAGCGAATCCAAGGAAGGTTTGTACTTTTTTAACGGTAGTGGGTATTTCCTATTCCTGTATTATAGCGATTTTTTGGAGGTTTATTTTGATGCATCCTGGGATAATAATATGTCCTAAAAATTCCACTTTTTACGTATGGAACTGGCTTTTTTTATTGTTAACTAGAAGGTTAGCGTTTTATAGGGTTTGGAAAACTGTATGAACGTGTTTTATATGTTCCTCTTTATTTCTCGAGTAAATAAGAATGTCGTCGAGGTAACAAATAACGAAAATATCCAAATATTTCCTAAGTATATAATTAACTATTTGCTGAAAGGTTATTAATGCGTTCGTAAATCCGAAAGGCATAACGAAATACTCGAAAAGTCCGTACTTCGTTTTAAAAGCTATTTTTTATTCGTGTTCCGGTTTGATGTGGATTTGATTGTATTTTCTTTTAAGATTTAGGTTTGTGAATTAATTTATTCCGTAAAGGCGATTTTCTATTTCGTTAATTAGAGGTAATGGTATTTTGTCCTTAACCGTGATATCGTTTAGTTGCCTATAGTCGATAACCAGCCGTAGTTTCTCGTTTTTCCTTGGTACGAAGAATATAAGGTATCCGGCTGATGAATTGGAACGTTATATATAACCTTTTCAAAGCTTGTTTTTAAGGTATTTACGTAATGCCTGTAGCTTTGTTTCGTTAAGGATGTATATCGGATAGAATCTGGTCGATGTCCTTTTTTTGAGGATTATTTTATGGTTTTATTCGTTATGTTTTGGTAGTTTTGTCTTAAGCTTTTGCGGAATAGTTGTTTATATCTGTGGTATTATGGAGGTACGTTGGCCATAGTTTCTGGCTTTAGGGGTTGATGTTATAGGTGATCGTTTATTTCTCGCAATTTTATTTTGATAATAACGATAATACGTCGTATTTTTTTGTGGTGCCCTTGCTTTTTTTTATGTTTCGTTTTTATGAGTGGTAAGGTTTTTGTCGTGTCCTTATGCCTATATTCGTCGCCATTTTCGATCAAGTATTAAGATCTTTTTTTATCTTGCTTTTTTTTGTCGAATGGATATGAAATGAACTTTATCTGGTTAATTGTCCAATCGATTAAGGGGTTGTATTAGTATAGCCATGATTTTCCGAAGACTATATCGTAATTCCCTATTGGAACGATATCGAAATCTGCTGTTTGGTTTTATCCGTTAACGAAGATTTCGAGGTAATTAATTTCACGGCTAATCTTTCCGTTGTCGTAGGTAAATG
The DNA here is from genome assembly GCA_004154915.1 of Monosporascus ibericus. NCBI lineage: Eukaryota > Fungi > Ascomycota > Sordariomycetes > Xylariales > Monosporascus > Monosporascus ibericus. The sequence continues at coordinate 27,599 of QJNU01000665.1, read as the reverse complement.
CCTGACCTTTTGCGTTTTCGGTAATGTAAGCTTCCATTTTTTCCTTTTATGGTAGTCGAAGTTGGTTAACCATAGTTGGCGTAATATAGTTACTTCCTGTTATTCCGTAATCTATAAATGCGGTGAATTAATGTATCTTAATTTGTATTTGTAAGGTGATAGGGTTGTTTTTGGCTTTTATCGTTGCGTTTAAAGCCTTTTTGGGAAGTTCCTATTGGCTTTTCCGGGTCTTACCATTTTGCGGCTTTTTTATAGGTGGCGTTCGTTTTTTAACTTATCCTTTAGCGCCTTGATGTGCTTTTGACTTTGTATGTTAAGGGTTTTTAGTTATTTCAGTTGTTTTTTCTGCCTGCGTAAAGTGGCTTCGAGTAGGAGGATTTGCGTTTGAAAGTTTTTTTTGGTAATGTACTTTGGTTTGGGGGTTTTTTATCCCTTTTATTGTGCTTAGAACTGGGCGTTATATTGCCTTTTATTTTCGTTCTTTTTCTTTATTTCGTATTTAATTTTTTGCCGTTTATCCGGGTTATTCGTAAAGGTTAAACGAAAGTTTAGGTTATTAATTATTTCCAAGGATGCCTTTATAATTATTTAGTAGATCCATTTTTCCTTTATTTTGTAATCGTATTTTCTATAATAGCATATAGGGTTTTCGTTAGGGCAGTCTTTTCCTTTGGGCCAATTTGTTGCTGCCGTAATAATGTTCATGGTATTTTCCGAAGCGTATGCCCTTAGGTGTTTATATTATCGTTGGTCCCTAGGGTCTTTTCCGGTCTGATTATGGAAGTCGAATCTTTGGTTGTATATTCGCGTAAGTTGTATTTTAATGTACCGTTTTTTTTATATGTTTTAAGTAATAGGAACGTTTGCATTAAATGGCATAAAGTTTCCCGTATTGGTTTGGTTATTTTGGGAATAGGTTCTTATTTTAACCTTCGTATTTTTTAATCCATGCGTCTAGTTCCAACTGTTCGTACCGTTATCGCCGTTTTTTTTAAGAACGGGAGAATAGTTTATCTTTTAAAAGTTTTTTTTATCCGTTGTATTCTTTTAGTTATTAGGTTATTGTAAATCCTGTAATAGGGGCTCGTTATTCCTGAATAGCTGCTTGGGATAGCTTCCTTATTTCCTGTAATCTTTATTATACTTCCTTCAGGGGATTATGGTTATCCTTAATTTTGATTATATTAATTAATCTGTTGTCGTTTCCTTAATTACTTCGGGGAGGTCCTTGCGGAACTGGTATCCAGGTATTTTGTCGTAGCTTTTTGGGTGCCTTGCATTGGTAGGCCTTATGTCCTATCTTGTTATAGTTGAAGCATTTGATGGTACGTAGGTCGCGCTGCTGTACTGCGCCTAGTTCCATGGGTCCTGGTGCTGTTTTATGGGATGTGTTAGTTCCTTGTGGCGTGCTGGTATTAGGGGGGTGCCTTGGCTTGTTATTTTGTCGGTTCTTAGAGTGTCGAGTTTTCCAGGTGTATTGCTGATTGTCGATTTTGACTGCTATGGCGATATAATCCACCAACTTTTCGGGACGTTTATCCTTAAACAATTTTTTCTATATTTCCTTTTTTAAGTTATTAAAGAAAATAGTTATTAATGCCTTTTGTTTTTAATTGATTTTCGAAGCTAATTAAATAAAAAAGTTTCCGTATCCGGAGGTTAGTCTTTTTTGCTTTAAATCTTTAAATTTTTTTTCAGCCTTAGTTTTTTCGTTTATTATTTTAAATGCTTTTTTAATTCTTTTTCGAATCTTTCGTAATTGTTATAGGTATTCGTCGTTTTTGCGGATTTTTATTAGGAAAGTTTGGTAACTTATTTGCAAAGGGTAGGTTTAAATTAGGTAGCCGCGTTTCCGGTTAATTGTTTTACGGCAAATTAGATTTAAAAGGTAGGTATTGCGAATCTAATAGGGAAGTATTTAAAATAGGTACGATATTTCGTAAGGAACTGTTGTAATTTGGTAGTGGTTTTATCGAAAAGGGTAAACTTGGTAGGTTTTAAAATTTCCCCGGCTTTCTTACTGTGGGTTGTTTAAGTAGATTGTGCTGGTTAGGCTGGTTGATCCGGTTGATTGGATTATTCCATGCTTGCTTATTTTGTTAATTCGATATTCTGGGTTTTCAATTATTCGTAAGTTTTTTTAAGCGTGTTAATAAGTTTGATTTTGTTATTAATAAGCTGCGTAACCGCATTAATTAATTAATTAAGTTGTTGCAAGGCTTTTTTCTGGGAAAGATTAAGTCGAGTTTCCTTATTGTCGGAATCCATGGGGTTATCCTTAGGTATTTGAAAGGTTTTTTTAAAGGCGAGCTGCTTATTAAACGATATAATATTAAGGGTATTGCTTAAGATTTAACGATATTGCTAAATAAGAGTTTGTAACGTATGACGGTTAAGGGGTTTAACCAATTATTAAACCTAATCGTACGGTTTATGTTACTAATAATATTATTGGAAATTAAGTAATAATACGTTTAATAATTACGTTTAATAATTACGTTTAATAATTACGTTTAATAATTACGTTTAATAATTACGTTTAATAATTACGTTTAATAATAGCAGATTATTAAAGGTAATCTGGGTAACCAAGTTATATTATAAGCTGGTAATCTATTTAATTATAGTGATAACGAGCGTATATATCTTATCTTGGATGTCTTTAGATGAGACGCATCCATTTTCATCCGTATTGTATAAATGCATGGATATCTTTGGATGAGACGAATCTATCCTTATCCATGTTACGTGACTCCGGTCGGTAATTGTTCTAATCTCGTCCTGACCGTGTGCCCAAGTGGGTAAGGTGTTGGTTCGCAACACAAGGGCTATAAGCTAATTACCCTAAAGCCCTACGACGGAACAACAAACGTAAAAAGCTTCCTCGTCCAGGCCAGGTGTTATAACCTAACGGTCTTGGCTACAACACAAACGGTCGGATCTCCCAAGGAGTTGGCCCCGACCAAAGCCAAGAAGTCACGTGACTAACTTAAAGGACTTAAAGTGCTAAGCACCTTAAGTTCCTTAAGCTGTTATACGAGCTTAAAGGGTTTAACGGCCTTAAGGGTTTAAACCGCTTAAGTACCTTAAGCCAAGATAAGGATATATACACTTATTATTACCGTAGCTTAAATAAATCACCAGCTTATAATATAACTTAATTACCCAGATTACCTTTAATAATCTGCTATTACCAAACGTAATTTTTATTTACCTTATTACTTAGTTTCCCACGATATTATTGCTAACATAAACCGTACGATTAGGTTTAATAATTAGTTATACCTTTTATCCGTTATACGTTATAAGTTCTTATTTAATAATATTATCAAACTTTAAGTAATACCCTTAATAATATGTTATTTAATAAGTAACCCGTTTTTAAGAAAATCTTTTAAATACCCGAAAATAACCCTATAAACTCCGATAATAAAAAAACTCAACTTAATTTCTCCTAGAAAGAAATATTACGCAAACTTAACTAGTTAATTAACGCGGTTACTTAATTTATTAACGATAAGATCCAGCTTATTAACATATTTAAGAAAACCCGCAATTAATTAACAGCCCAAAAAATTAAGCTGGCAAAACGAGCAAGCATGAAACAACCCGATTAACCGAATTAGTTACCTTAACCAGCATAACTTACTTAAACGGCTTCCGGCAAAAAAGCCGGGAAAGTTCTAAAGCTTATTAAGCCTACTCCTTTTAATAGAACCACTATTAAGTTACAATAATTCCTTACGGAATGCGGTATTTACTTTAAGTATTTTCTATTTAAACTTATAATATTTACCTTTCGAATTTAGTTTGCCGTAAAATAGCTAACCGGAAACGCAACTATTTAGTTTAAGCTTACTTTTCGTAAATAAGTTACCAAACCTTTATAATAAAGAATTGCGGAAATTATAACTACCTATAACAATTACGAAAGATTTAAGGAAAAATTAAGAAAAATATTCGGAATAATAAACGAAAAGATTAAAACTAAAAACAAAATTAAGGACCCAAAATAGAACGGATTAACTTCTGGATACGGCAATTCCTTCGTTTAACTGGCCTCGAAAATCAACTAAGGACAAAAAGCATTAATAACTATATTTTTCGACGGCCAAAAAAAAAAATATAGAAAAAGAACTATTTAAAGATAAACGCCCCGAAAAGTTGGTGGACTACATCGCCATGGCAGTCAAGATCGACGATCAGCAGTACGCCTGAAGGATTTAACATTCTAAGGACCGGCAAAACAACAAGCCAAGGTACCCCCCTAGCACCAGCACGCCACGAAAAACCAACACATCCTATAAAACGGCACCAAAACCCATAAAATTAAGCGCAATCCAGCAACGCAACCCACGTACGATCAAGTGCTTTAATTACAACAAAATGGGACATAAGGCCTTCTAATACAAGGCACCCAAAAAACTATAACAAAATATCTGGACATTAATCCCCTAAGGACCCTCTCGAAATAACTAAGGAAACGACAACAGATTAATTAATATAATCAAGATTAAAAATAACCATAACCCCCACTAAAAAGTGCAACAAAAATTACAAAAGGCAAAAAAGCCATCTTATATAGCCATTTAGAAACAGCAAACCCTTATTACAAAACCCATAGTAACCCAATAGCTAAAGGAATACGACGGAGAAAAAAAGCTTTTAAAAATAAGCTATTTTCCCGTTCCCAGAAGAAACGGCGACAGCGGTACGAGCAGTTAGAACTAAACGCATGGATTAAGGAACATCAAGGTTAAAATAAGAGCTTATTACCAGAACAACCAAACCGATACGGGAAACTTTATGTTATTTAATATAAGCATACCTATTACCTTAGACATATAAAAGGAAAACGATATATCGAAAAACGACTTACGCGAATATACGATTAAAGATTGGATTTCCATAATCAAACCGGAAAAAACCTTAAGGATTAACGATAATACAGATATTTAAAAGCGTTTGCTTTAAAAGATACCGTCAACATCATCATAATAGCAACAAGTTGGCCCAAAGGAAAAGGTTGTTCGGATAAGGACCTTATATGCCATTACGGTTAATGCGACCATAAAATAAAGAAAAAATAGATCTACCGGATAGTTATAAAGACATCCTTAAAAGTAATTAACAATTTAAACTTCCGTTTAACCTTTATAGATAACCCGGATAAACGATAAGAAATTAAATACGAAATAAAAAAAAGAAACGAAAAAATAAAGCAGTACGACGCCCAGTTCCAAGCACGACAAAAGGGACAAGGAACCCCCGAACCAAAGTACATTATTAAAGAAAACTTCTAAACGCAAATCCTTGTATTTAAAGCTACTCTACGCTGACAGGGGGGATAATTAAAGCAACTAAAGGCCCTTAACGCATAAAATCAAAAGCGCATTAAGGCGCTGGACGATAAGTTAAAAAACGAACGCCACCTATAGGAAAGCCGCAGAATAATAAGACCCGGAGAAGCCAGCAGGAACTTCCTAAAAAGCTTTAAACGCGATAATAAAAGCTAAAAACAACTTTATCACCTTATAAGTACGAATTAAGACATATTAATTTACCGCATTTATGGATTACAAAGCAACAGGAGGTAACTATATCACGCCGGATAAAATTAACCGACTTCGACTATTATAAAAGGAAAAGATAAAACATTATATTGCCGAAAACGCAAAAGGTCAAGTATTCGCCTACGATAACGGAAATATTAACCGCGAAATTAATTACCTTAAGATTTTCGTTAACGGACGAAACCAGATAGCAAACTTCGACATCGTTCTAATAGGGAATTACGACATGATTTTCGGAAAACCATAGCTATACCAATATAACCCCTTAATCGATTAAATAACTGGTTAGGTAAAATTTACTTTATATCCATTCGATAAAAAAAAGTAAAATATAAAAAGATCTTAATACTCGATCGAAGATAGCGACGAATGCAGGCATAAAAATACCACAAAAACCTTACCACCTATAAAAAAAAACATAAAACAAAATAAAGGCATTATAGAAAAATACGACGTATTATCGCTACTATTAAAACAAAGCTGCGAAAAATAAACGATTACCTATAGCATCAGCCCCTAAAGCTAGAAACCACAGTTAACGTACTTCTACAGTACCATAGATATGAACGACTATTTCGTAAGGAATTCGAAACGAAATTACCAGAATATAGCGAATAGGACCATAAAATAGTCCTTAAGGAGGGAACATCGACCAGATTTTATCCGATTTATAACTTTAACGAAATAAAGCTATAGGTATTACGTAAATACCTTAAAGACAAGCTTCGGAAAAGTTATATATAAAGTTCCAGTTTATTAACCGGATACCCTATATTTTTTGTACTAAGGAAAAACGGAAAACTACGCCTAGTTATCAATTACAGGCAGCTAAACGATATTACGGTTAAAGATAGAATACCGTTACCCTTAATTAACGAAATAAAAGATTGCCTTTACGGAATAAATTAGTTTATAAGCCTAAACCTTAAAAAAGAATATAATCAAATCTGCATTAAATTAAGATACGAATAAAAAACAGCTTTTAAGACGAAGTACGGACTTTTTAAGTACTTCGTTATGCCTTTCGAACTTACCAACGTACTAGCAACCTTTTAGCGAATAGTTAACCATGTACTTGGAGAATACTTAAACATTTTCGTTATTTGTTACCTCGACGACATTCTTATCGACTTAAAAAAATAAAAAGGAACATATAGGATACGTTTATACAGTTCTCCAAACCTCACAAAACGCCAACCTACTAGTTAATAATAAAAAAAGCTAGTTCCATACGCAAAAACTAGAATTTTTAAAACATATTATCACCCCAGAATGCATCAAAATGGACCTTAAGAAAATTGCTGCGGTATACAAGTAAAAAACGCCTACTATAATTAAGAAAGTACAAACCTTTTTCGGATTCGCCAATTATTACCGGAAGTTTATTCGGAACTTTAGTAAAATAGCTATACTATTATGTAACTTAATAAAAAAAGGAAACAAGCTTTTTGGATAATAAAAACGGAAACAGCTTTTTAAAAGATTAAAGATGCGATTACCGGCGAGCTAGTATTAATTATATATAATCTAAGCCGCCTAGTTAAGCTTAAAACCGACGTTTCGGATTACGCTTTAGGCATAATAACAGGATACCGCGACGACCAAGGCCACCTATATCTTATCGCTTTTTACTTTTACAAATTAAAAAGAACAAAGTTAAACTACGCCATTCCTAATAAAGAATTTATGGCTATTATTAAGGCCTTCCGAAAATTTAAACATTACCTTAAGGGAAACCTATACCAGATTGAGGTATATACCGACCACAAAAACCTTACCCGCTTTACTACCACCAAAGAACTTACAGGACGATAATTACGTTACGCCAAAAAGCTAGCAAAATACGACTTTATCATTATGCATCAGAAAAAATCGGAAAATAGCAAAACAAACGCATTAAGCCGAAAACCAGATCTCGAAAAAAAAGTAATCAAAGTTAACCATCAGATTTTCGACACCATACTAAAAAAATACCTGTAACTACGATAGATAGCAACAATTAAAGCAGTACCCCCTAATTTATACCAGAAAATCCGGGAATACAACGACAATCTACTTAAGGACTAAAGAATGGAAAAAATATAAATCCCAGAAAAGTACCAGGAAACATTAATAAGAAATATATGCAAATATTAGCTACACGGATACTTAAGGATCCACAAAATCCTAAAACGATTATAGCGTACCTATTACTTTCTTAAAATAAAATTAATAATAAAGAAAATACGATAATAATGCCATATCTGCAATAAGGTAAAAGCCCGACGACATAAGCCATACGGAAAACTACAACTATTACTAGTTACAAAGCAACCATGGGATTTAGTTACCTTCGATTTTATTACCAAACTCCCACTTTCAGAAAACCCAGCTCCGGGCATATATTACGATAGCATTTTCGTAATCGTTAACCGATTTACCAAATTTTCCTATTTTCAACCATATAATAAAAACATAAACGCAAAATAACTGGCCTATATCTTCTTGAAACATATTTTAAAAATATACGGGTTATTAACGGAAATCATTTTAAATAAAGGAATAACTTTTATTTTAAAATTCTGGCAAGGATTTATGGCGTAATTAGGCCTAAATTACAAATTATTTAACGCATTTCAACCCTAAACAGATAAAGAGATAAAAAAAACCAACCAAATATTAAAAACCTATTTCCGATGTTATATTAGTTACGAACAAAATAATTAGGTTCAAAAGTTCCCTCTTACTTAGCTAACTTATAATACCAGCTATTATAAAAATATTACAATAATTCCAGCGAACGCCAGCTTTAATTTTATGCCGGAGGTTTATAAAAATATACGCGAAAAACTTATTAACATTAAAGCAATTGTTATATTAAAATAATTTAAATAATTATACGTAAAAATAAAGACGGAACTTAAATTCGTATAAAACTAAATAAAGAAATATTATAATTAAAAAAGGTTAAAAAAACCAAGCTTCCGAAAAGGAAAGATAGTTTATTTAACCACTAAAAATATCCAAATTAAGCGATTAAATAAGAAATTCGACTTTAAGTATATCGGACCATATAAAGTAATTAAGAAAATCTTAAAAAATAATTACCAAGTAAAGCTACCACCTGAGGTTAAACTTCATTTAATGTTTTACGTCTTTTTATTTAAGTTAGTAACGGATATTATCAAAGTTAATATAAGATACGAAAAAAAGGCAGGAAAGGATATATTAACATATAAAGCAAAGAAAATCTTAGATATACGAAAAAAAGACGGATTTACCGAATACCTGATTAAATGGAAAAATTACCCAAATTTTAAAAATACCTGGGAACCCGTTAAGAATTTTATAAACGCCTAACGCCTATTAAAAAGCTTTTACCAGCAACGACGGACGCACCTTAATTAATAATTAATTAATTAATAAGTTCACATTAATCGACCGGATCTACGGCCTGGCTTAACGTAACCATAACAACCGCCGCCTTCAACTGTTTTTACTTCTTTTTTAAACGTTCAAACTTTTTTATAGCTTTCGTACCTTAAATACCGTAACGAAGCATTTCGACGCCACGGAAACGGAAAAGCTTTTTTTGTTTACGTAAACGGTTTAAACGATTAAATAATTTAGATAAATATTATTATACCTTAAGCAGCTTTTCCTTAGCTATACGTTCCGCCAATTCTAAACGAATTTCCTCCGTAATAAATTTCTTATGTTTAAGTTCGAAAGGATTAAATAAGTTATAAAAACTTCCGTATTCGGTATAACGCGTATACTTTCCAGAACTATAATACGCTTTATAAATCTTGTTTTTAAATATGTAACGAAAACAAGAAAGGTTCGACGACATGGTAAAACCAAGGCGTCCGATACGCTCTGAAAAAACGAAAGCGTTAATAGGCTGGCGAAAACGACGTTTTTTAATTCGACCCGACATAATAAGTATAAAAAAGAAAGAATTAGTTACCGAAAAACGACGGACAAACAAATTAATCTTTAGGGGCAAAGATCCTTAAAGGGGAGAAATCGTATTATAACCTAACGGTCTTGGTTACAACACAAACGGTCGGATTTCCTAAGGAGTTGGCCCCGACCAAAGCTAAGAAGTCACGTAGCTGACTTAAAAGACTCAAAGTGCCAAGCACCTTAAGCTCCTTAAGCTGTCACACGAGCTCAAAGGGCTCAACGGCCTTAAGGGTTTAAGCCGCTTAAGCACCTTAAGCCAAGATGAAGATATATACACTTATTATCACCGTAACTTAGATAAATTACCAGCTTATAATATAACTTCGTTACCCAGATTACCTTTAACAATCTGCTATTACCAGACGTAACTATTGTTTACCCCATTGCTCAGTTTCCCACAACACTACTTCTAATATAAACCGTACGACTAGGTTTAATAGTTGGTTAAACCCCTTAGCCGTCACACCAGGACTTACCTTAAGTTCTACCAAAGCTCCCTAACGGAGGACTATCAGAAGGTAATGGCCATCTTCCAGCTGCTTGCTGGACGAATCCTCCTATGGTTCGAACCAATTATGAAGGACTACCTAAAGAACTACCCCGAGAAATCCTCAGACATTACCAATTATATCTTTAGCGACTATCGATACTTCGAAGACCGAATGCGAACTATATTTGGAGATCCAGCCAAGGAAGAACACGCGGTAAAACAACTATACCTTTTTTATCAAACCAAATCAGCCGCAAAATACACAACAAAATTCAACCGCTTGGCCGCAATTTCTAATCTACTAAAAAGCGCGTTGCTTTATCCCTTCTACGATGGCTTGAAACCGTAAGTTAAGGACGAAATATATATGGTACCCAAAACAGGATCCTTTAAAGAATATACCGACAACGTAATTATTGCTAACCGATGTGCCTTTAACCGGTACCTCGAGAAGAAAGGAACCAACAAACGAAACGACGATAAAGGCTTTGGCAGCCGAACTAAGAAGGACAAGTCTCAGATATAGGGGACATCAGTTGTGTTGTTGTATTGGGCTAGTTGCGTGTGCTGTCGTACCGCGTACTGCTCTTGAAGTAACCTAATAACGGAACATATATCATCCGATCAAAAGGAGCCTTTCCGTATATGGGGTGCTAACGCACCCCCTGCTAGCTGACACACCCCCTTAACGTCTTGAAGTATTCACGGCGTTAATCACTACACTTCATCACTTTTTAGAGCCATAGCTGTCCATTCCACCTCTCCTCCGGCGATTAAATCCTCCTGATCAGCCAATTCCTCGTCTGAAATAACTTTCAAAGCTTTCCTCCGCTGATTTAGGACTTCTGTAATATCCATCAGTCCTAGCTGCTCTTTAAAGTGCCTAAAGGCTTCTCGTAACAGGGCTTTAGTCAGTCCATCAGCCAGCATATCACCCGTAGGTGTATAATCCACTTTAATCAGGTCCCTTTTTGCTACCTTTTGCAGCCAGTGGTTATCTATATCTACGTACTGTAGCTTTATTTATAGAAGGGCGACGTCGGCGTTAATCAGCCGTATCGTTTGTTAATTATCGTATTATATATTTAACGGTTTTGCATTTAGGTTAATTCTTAATTTCTTAATTAATCGAAAAATAAATAAGGCTTTTTTATAATTTACGTAAGGAATAATAACTTCGTTTCGGTTATAAAAATAATTATTATGTTTTACTTATTCGTTCGTTATTTTATTATTTTCCGAATAACTTTATAACGTATATTTAAAAATTCTTTCGATTAACCGTATTATGCGTAAAAAAAAGATCGTTTTAAATATTTAACGAATTTTTATTACCGAATTATAACGTTAATATTTTAATTCCGATTAGGTATAATATAATTCGATTAATAATTTTATAATATATGTTATTAAAAGTTAGGTTAAATTATATAAATCGGGATACCGCAAAGGATATATCTGGTCGAATATTAATTACGACGTATAAAATAAAACCGATCTTTTTCTGGTACTTATTAACTAAACCTAAATAAGCTAGATTGAGATTTAGCAATAATTTAACCTTAATTATTAACCTTTTTAAAAGTTTTTTTAAATTCTTTTAAGGATAAACTTAATTAATTTATTTATAAAATCGGATTAAAATAACTAAATTTTCCTATGAAGTTTATCTTTAATTTTTTCGATTTCGAAAAATTATTATAAGTTTTTAACTTTTATAAAGGTATACCGTTCCCGGATTTATTAAATAAATTATTTGATAAAGTTTTAATTTTTCTTACGGTATGCCGTAATATTATCCGCAAAAAAGAAAATAAATACCTTTTAAAGAAAAATATTATAAGGTTTATAAAAACCGAGGTTAAATTTTAATCTTTTTAACGTTCCGATAAAGTCTTTTTATTATGATAAAGGCAACTCCCTTAATTGATATAATACCTTTTTAATTAAGAATATCTTTTTACGTTATAAATATCCCAGAAGCGTTTTTATATATATTTTATAAGGCAGGCTTTCGTTAACGAAGGCGTTTATAACGTTATACTGCTTAAGCTTTAGGTTAAACTTAACCGTAATAATAATTAAAGCTTAAAATAACCTTTTAATTAACGTAAATGCATATATATGCCTATAAACGCCTTTAAGTTATTAATCGCCTTATATAACGAAGTAAGCCTTACATTTTTAAAGCCAGCTATGTTTATCGAACTTATAAACGTATACTTATATGCATTTTAAAACCTATTTTCTTTTAGCAAAAGATTAATGAACGGCTTTTTAAAAACACATCTTTTTATAATTTTGCAAATAAGCCCTTTCGGTTTTACGAAATATCTCTTTTAACGGGTATATATTTAGCTTTTTATGGCCTTGCGGCGGTAACGGCAGGTTTCGCCTATATACCCGGCCTTACGACTTAAATAACGCCTTTATTCTTAATATATGAAAACCTTTCCGATTAAGGTAACGCGTACTTCGGGTAATTATCTTTTCTAAACTTTCGTAGCTTACCGGCCGGTTACCGGTCGTTTTTATAAAGTAAGCTAACCGTTTTACATTAAAGGCGGCTTTTTATATCTTATAATCGTTTCGAATAACACCATTTCGATACGGAACATACGGAAAGCTTACGTTTTCAACCCGTAAGGTACCTTCGTTTTTTACCGTCACTTTAGGTTAAACAGCGTAATAGGAGCCTAAAGTTACCTTTATTCCTTCCGTCGGCGTAATGATTATAGCAGTCATCAAAGTAGACGCTGGTGGCGGTAATGATCTAAGGGATGGAAATAGTTCGAACATAGCGGTTGTATAAGGGTAATCAATCCCATATAAGCAGGCTTGTTCTTTTCCATCCCGTACGTCTTTAGCGTTTATGCCATTTTAAAGCCATCTCTTTTATCCAACCTGTAGCTAAATTATTCCGCTTAGGTCTTTATCTGTTTCTTGTATATGCATTAAATAACTATTAATCTAATCAGGTATTTTTACCTATCGTAATAGCTTTTATAATTCGTCTTCCGTAACGTATAAAAGGTTATCCTTTAAGTCCTTAATATCGCCTAAAAAGCTAGCCTTCTCGTTAAATTAAACGTTTCGAATGGTAATAACCTTATTAATTAATAGGTTCCAAATTACGTAAATGTTCGTAAATCGATAACCGACGAAAAAGCTAATCCAGGCCTTGGGATTCAGCTTTTAAAGTCTCTGTTCTTTCTTTATAACGGTAATCGTCATAACGTAAGCTATATAGCCATAAACTCGAAGGTAGGCCTGTTAGGACTTCCGATTAAGCATTATAACGCCGTCTTTATACGCTAGGTAAGTACAGTAAACCTTATATAGGGTTTGCAAAAAGAAAACGTATTTAGGGGTACGGTTATACAGATAAACTGCTACTTTAAAGATGTACACGATTAGAAACGCGGGTAATTTAGCACTACTTTGCATCGCAGTCGCTTTCTTTTTAATTACACCCCTTAAACGTTTTGCACCCCCGTTTTAAGCCTGGGTATATAATGCTAAAAGCTTAAGTTTGATATTAAAAAAAGGCGATTAAAGCATATCCCGAAGTTAGTAATTCTTTAAGATCTCGTTATCGCACTCGATCACCTCTGGGAAAACCTTATCTTAGTTTTTCAGAAATTTTAGAAGGTATCGGAATGTTATGATTAATGTATCTTGCTTTCGGTTCTTTACGTAAATATCTCAGATAAAGCCTAAATATCTGTCAGATATAGGGGACATCAGTTGTGTTGTTGTATTAGGTCAGTTGCAGGTGCTGTTGCACTTATACAACTTTAAGTAGCTTAGCTCCGGAACACATATAGGCCGATCAGTAGGTGACCTTTCCGTATATGGGGTGCGCTAAGCACCCCCCAGCTAGCTGACACACCCCCTTAACGCCTTAAAGCATTCACGGCGTTGATCGTCATACTTTATCACTTCCTAAAGCCATAACTGTCTATTTTACCTCTCCTCCGGCGACTAAGTCCTCCTGATCAGCTAATTTCTTATCTAAAATAACCTTTAAAGCTTTCCTCTGCTGGTTTAAGGCTTTTATGATATCTATTAATCCTAGCTGCTCTTTGAAATGCCTAAAGGCTTCTCGTAACAGGGCTTTAGCTAATCCATTAGCTAACATGTTACCTATAGGCGTATAGTTCACTCTAATCAGGTCTCTTCTTGCTGCCTTTCACAGCTAATAGTTGTATATATCTACATGCCGTAACTTTATCTATAAAAGGGCGACGTCGGCGTTAATCAGCCGTATCGTTTATTAATTATCGCACCATATATTTAATAACCCTACATCTAAACTAATTCCTTAATTAATCGAAAGGTAAATAAGGTTTCTTTTATAATCTACATAAAGGATAATAATTTCGCTTCGGTTATAAAAATAATCATTATGTCTTATTTATTCGCCCGCCATCTTATTACTCGTCCAAATAACTTCATAACTTAAGCTTAAAAACTCTTTCGGTCGATCGAATTATCCGTAAAAAAAACGTCGTTTTAAATATTTATTGAATCCTCGCCACCGAACTGTAATGTTAACGTTTTAATACCGATCAGGTACAATATAACTTTATTAGCAGCATTATAATATACGTTACTAAGGTTTTAGTTAAATCGTACGAATCGGGATATTATAAAGAATATATCAAGTTACCTATTAATTATAATATATAAGATAAAACCGATTTTTTTCTGGTATCTGTTAACTAAACCTGAATAAGCCAGATCAGGATTTGGCAATAACTTAACGCTTATTATTAATATCTTTAGGAAGTTATTTAAACTTTTTTTAAAAATTAGGTTAGCCAGTTTATTTATAAAGTTAGATTAAGATAATTAGATTTTCCTATTAGGTTTGTCTTTAATCACTTCGATCCTAAGGAACTATTATAAGTCCTTACCACCTATAAGGATATATCGTTCCTATATCTGTTAAATTAACTAATCGATAAGGTCTTAATACTTTTTGCTATACGTAGCGACTATGTCGTCGATGTAAAAAAACAAAAGCACCCCCTAACGAAAGAAACAACATGGTTTATAAGGAACGGCGCTAAATCCCAGATTCTTAAATGTGCTAATAAAGTCCTTTTACCGAAGCAAAAGGGATTCCTTCAGTCTATATAATACCTTCCTAATTAGGAATATCTTGCCACGTTATAGATATCCTAGAGGCGTTTTCATGTATATTTCGTAAGGTAAGTTCGCGTTAACGAAGGCGTTTATAACGTTATACTGCTTAAGCTTTAGGTTAAACCTAGGCGTAATAGCGATCAAAGTTCGAAACGACCTTTCAGCTAACGTAAATGTATATATATTCCCATAAGCGTCTTTAAGTTGTTAATCGCCTCGTACGACGAAATAGGCCTTGTACTTTTGGAACCAGCTATGCTTATCGAACTTATAAACGTATACCCATATGCACCTTAGAACCTATTTCCCTTTAATTAAGGACTAATTAACAACCTCCTAGGACTTTATCTCCTTATAACTTTGCAAATAAGCCAATTCGGCTTTACGGAATATCTTTCTTAACGAATATGTACTTAGGTCTTTATGGCCTTATGGCGGTAGCGGTAGATTTCGCCTATGTACCCGGTTCCGTAACCTAAGTAACGTTTTTTATTTTGATAGATTAAAGCTTTTCCGATTAGGATAGGGCGTATTTCGGGTTTTTATTTTCCTTAAACTTCCGTAACTTACCGGCCGGTTATTACGCGTACCTACAAAATAGGTTATTCGTCCTGCATTAAATACGGTTTCCCATATTTAATAGTCGACTTTGATAATATTTTTGTAATACGGAACGTACGGGGAATTTATATCTATAACCCGTGGAATACCTTCTTTTTTTACCGTCACTTTAAATTAAACAGCGTAACAAAAACCCAGGGTTAACTTTATTTTTTCTGCCGGCGTAATAATCGTAGCAGTTATTAAAGCAAACATTAGTAACAGTAATAATTCAGGGGACGGAAATAATTCGAACATAACGGTCGTATAAGGGTAATTAATCCTTTGCCAACAGGCTTATTCTTTCCTATCCCGTACGTCTTTTTGGACGCCAATGCCACTTTGGAACTAACCCTTTTATCCAACCGGCAACTAAATTATTCCGCTTAGCTTTTCATCTTTTTTTTTGTATATATATAGCGTAACTATTAGCTTGATTAAATATACTAATCTGGCGAAATAGGTTCTGTATTTTGTTTTTAATATCGTAAAATAGGTTATCTTTAAGGTTTTTAATATTACCGGAGACGGTAACCTTTTCGTTAAATTAAACGTTTCGAATAACGATAACCTTATTAATTAATAAATTCCAGATCTCGTAAATGTTCGTAAATCGATAACCGACGAAAAAGCCAATTTATACCTTAAGATTTAGCTTTTAAAGTTTTTATTCTTTCTTTATAGCGGTAATCGTCATAACGTAGGCCATACAGCTATAAGCTCGAAGGTGGGCCTGTTAAGGTTTCCGATCAAGCACTGCAACGCCGTCTTTATACGCCAGGTAAATATAGTAAACCTTATATAGGGTTTGCCAAAAGAAAACGTATTTTGGGGTACGGTTATACAAATATACTGCCGTTTTAAAGATATATACGATCAGAAACGCCGGGAACTTAACGTCATTACGTATCGTAATCGCTTTTTCCTTAATTACACCCCTTAAGCGCTTTGTACCCCCGTTTTAAGCCTGGGTATATAATGCTAAAGGCTTAAATCTAATATTAAAAGGAGGAGGTAACTAGAGCATATCTCGAAGTTGGTAATTCTTTAAGATCTCGTTATCGCATTCGATTACTTCTGGAAAAATCTTGTCTTAGTTTTTCAGGATTTTAAAAAGTATCGAAACGTTATAATTAATATATCTTGATTTTAATTTTTCAAGTAAGTATCCTAAATAAAGCCTAAATATCTATCGGTAGCGAATATAACGTATCTATATCCTTTAGGGTTTTCTTCGAAGTTAGTAAAGTCGACGGCGATTTTTTAGCCTAATCGGGATACTTCCTTCCGAAGTTTGCGGCGTATTTATCTTTTCGCTTTCGTTTTATTACATGCTTAATATTTAACTGTTATAAGACCCTTTAATCGGACTTCTTTAATATAGGAATGCAATTAAGCGATTACTTCGGGGCCTAGATAGCCTAATTGCAGGTGCCACATAATATCGTCAGCTATACGTAATGGTTTTTTCGTCCATAAGTTAATATTTCGTTTATAAATAGCTTGGGCTGCATAAAGTATTATTACGTTAATATTTTTGATAACGAATTAATCAAACTTATCTATCAACGTAATAACCATCTAATTATACTTATCTCGAATAAAATTGTTAGTTCTTTAGTTATCTTACCAATACCTTTTCTTTCGGAATTGCCGGAAAGATACTAGGTTGTATACGAAGTCCTCGTAATAGGCTACGTCGTACAGACGTAACGCTTTTTGGCCCTTAAGGCTTTAAAGTAATATATTTACTTTTCCGTAACCTTTAATCGGGACGAAGTTGTTTTTTACATACATTCCGTTACCTTAGATTATTATCTTATAATTCAGGAACTTGCTAATTAGGTTAAAGATATATATCGTAAACCCTAAATTTAAAATGGATAAATGTTTTAAGGTGTAAAATAAAGCGCTTATGGCGTTAGGTTAATTAGTAATTAAAAAGCAGGCCAGGACTTGTTTTACTCTTTTTAGAAATTAATTTAATTCTGTAATTAATTTCTTTATGATCTTTAATAAACGGTCGATCTCTTCCTTTAAAGACTGATTGGAAGTAATCCAATCCTTAACTAATAATGCCATTATTTCTATAAACCTAAAGTTTGCTGGGGCTTTTTTAAAAAACGCGTAATAACATTAGGGTAACTTATGTAAGGTACTATAACATGCTTTACAACGGGTGCCCTAATCGTTTAATTCGTAACGCTTTCGTTTGTTGGCGGTTCGATCCGAATAAAAGCCACCTCGATTATCTCGCTTTAGGCCTCGTCCTGAGCTCCTACCTCTCGGCTGACGGTTAATAGGTCTGTTTTCTTCCTGATTAGGATCGTCCGGATCAGATGGTTCCGCAGGAGCCCCATGGAACGTTGGAAACGTTACCTTAACGTTGTAACGAACCTGTCATACACCCACCTGGAAGTATGAGCAGTATCCGAAAGGGGTCTTGATTTGCAGGTAACAATAGCGCGAGGAATGATTCATTAGGGGTCCGTTCGTTAAAAAGATTTAAAGACTCTTCCCATAGTAAAGAACAGCTGCCCCTGGCTGTAAGCTTAGATTGATAGCTAAGGAGTGAAAAGCTAAGTAGGTGCTATTTACATAGGAGACTTGCTTTATATATATCCTTCCTGTCTCCTTAAAATCTTTGCAACCTTTTTATATAGTTTCCTAGGAGTCTCTGGATGGTTTCTGTTAACGGGATAGAGATTATTTAGTGGGGCCGAGGTTTACCCGTTGGGGTCACCCGTTTAAGGTCTTATTTCTGGCCTAGAAATCCTTCTTGATTTGTAACACTATTCCCCTCCTTACAGGATCTTTGTTCCTAAAGATAAATAAGTTAGCCTCCCTTTTTTTGGTTGGTTTTTAACTTTTGCGGCCTTTAATTAACTTGCTATCATGTTAGGTTCCTTACGAAAACGACCTAAGTCCTTTACCGACAGTAAGAAAAAAACTCGCGTTTTTTATCGTCGATTTTGGTTATCTTGTTATACCGTGCGAACGTTGCGAAGAGCTGGGTTTAGAATGTAAGATGATCGAGGGAAGGAAAAAGTGCTAACATTGTTATAAAGCGAACGTTTCGTATGGGGGTAATAATGTTTTTTTACAGTCGCTTCAAAACATTCGATCAAAAAAGGCGCGGATTGATAAAGAAAAAAGGGCGGCTGAAAAAACGTTATTAGGTTTTTAACGTTTATAATCGGAAGTTACGGCTAGGTTGATCCGGTTAAGTCGATAGCAAGACTTTTTTTAATACCGTAGGGTAAAAATGATTCGATAAAGATTCCGTTTTATTAACGAATTAAACGAAAAAGAAAGGTTAAATAAGGAAAAGAAGCGTTTGCGGCAGGAGCAGGCGTAATTAGTTTCGGATATTAATTCCCTCGATTGGAACGCCGTAGGGTTGGATTTAAGCGGGGGACCTTTGTCGCTTGCGACCTTGGCTGCGCTGGAGACGGTCGGTCAGGATTCCGCCGGTAGAACGTCTTAATTAGGTTTATCGCATTCGTTAAGTAGTTAAGTGGTTCCCAAGTATTTTCTTCGTATGAGTATCCTTTTTACTTAATTAGGTATCGGATTTGTTTTTAACCATTCTAAAGTTTAATATCCTTTCGACTTTATATTCGTCATTATCTTTTTCGATCTTCAGGCTTATTTTTAGCAGGGCGTTTTTAGGTGCTAGTTTAAGCATGGAAATGTAAAAAACGGGGTATATCTTTATTATCTTAGCTAGTAGTAGTCGGTAATTAGTCTTGGAAATAACCTTATTAATCTTAAATGGATTAAGCTTCTTAAAATTAAGCTTGTCGCTAGGCCTTTTGGTTTTAATTTGTAAGATGTTTAACGTTGCGTTTTGCTTTTGACGTAACAAGTAAACCTTGTTTTTTTTTCACTAGAATTAATCCTTTAATTCTTTTTTTATTGTAATACTGGGCCATTCTTTGTTAGAAAAAACGTAATTCGGTTTGTAGGCGGGACTATATCGTCTTGATTTTAGTTACTATTATTTCTGCTCGGGGAGTTATGGTGGTGATTATAGGGGTTTTGTGTACCGACTGCTCTGTTTATTAGGTTACCGCCTTGTGTCTGTATACAGCTGTATGGGGGGATATGCCCATATTTTCGTTAGTAAACGTGTTGTAAGTTATTTGTGTTAATGGTAATAATTTTACCCAGTTATTTTATTAGTAATTAATATAGCTTCTAAGGTATTGTTTTAAGGTTTGGTTTAGTCGTTCCGTTTAACCATCTGTTTGTAGGTAACGAGCTATTGAAAACTTAAGTTTAATACCTACTTGTTTGAAAAAGCTGGTACTAAATTTGAATATTAAGAGCTTATCCTTATTAGAAATAATCCTTCTTAATATTCCGTATTTATCGAGGTAATATTAAATAAATGCATAGGTTAATTATTCTGCTGTTATAATTTCTTTAAAACGTAGGAAGTACTTATATTTGGTAAGTTTGTTAACAATTACTTAATCTCCGTCGTATTTAATTTTAGTGACTGGGTTTTAAATAAAAGGAGGTTGGTGATGAAATCCTAAGTTATAGCGTTTTATGCTTTGTTAGGAATATCGGTAGGTTGTAATAGCCCGTAAAGCTTATGGCGTGCTGCCTTGGCCTTATTGCACACGCTGCAATTTTTAATAACCTTTGTAATTATTCGGCGTAATTTCGGGAAGTTATACTTTTTTTGTAATCGTTAGGTACTTTTAAAGACTCCTTAATATCTATGCAGTAGGTTTTCGTAAACTTCTTTTACGAATTGTTTTTGTTGGTTTTTGGGAACGTAAATCTTGTTATGGTACAGTAATTAATTTTTTAGTTATTCTTTTAGCTGTTGGACCTTTTCTTTTCCTTCGTGTCGTAAGAACTTCGAAACCTTGTTAAAAGTTTAAGGGTTGGTTTTTTCAGGATTTTGCATAACTGTATAATATTATCTTCGTTATATTGTAATATCTACATATTTCGTTTAGGAACCTTGGGATTATAATCGCCTTTGCGATTAAGAATGTCCGCCTGGATGTTTTTTTTCCTTTGATATAATGTATTTTAAAGTTAAACCTTAACAGGAAAATTATCTAAGTTTTATATCGTTTATTTAGTTTTTGTGCTTTTATAAATCGGGTAAGGTTCTTATAATCGGAGTAGATATTAAAAAGGTTTTTGGTTCTGTTAAGGAAGGGTTTTTACTCCTTAAGAGCGTTAATGATTATTAGTAGTTCCTTGTTATCAATCGGGTATTTAAGTTCTGCATTTTTAAATGCTTTCGAATAATAAGCCACTGGGTACTATTTGTTATTATCCTTTAATTATTCTAAGACGGCACCTAATGCGTAGTCTGAGGCGTCCGTTTTTAGGCGTTTTTTTATCTATATTGGGTAATCTTATTATGAGTTTATTAGTGATTACGTTCTTTAAGATCTTGAATGCTTTTTTTGCTTCTTTTAGGAGCTTAAATCCTTTACCAACGTACTTTTTAGTGGTGAGTTTTGTTAATGGTTTAACTAGATCTCCATATCTCTTGAATAGGCTTCGTACGTATCCCGTAAATTTTAAGATTTGTCGGATGTCGGTAACGGTCGCTTTGTTAGGGATGGGCCAGTCCTTAATTGTTTCCATTTTAAAGCGTTAAATGTGAATTTGCTCGGGGGTAAGTGTATATCCCAGAAAATCTAGCTTCTGTATATGCCATACGTTTTTAGCTGGGTTAACTCGGATATTCGCCTAATTTAAGGTCCTAAATATTTGAGTTATATGTTATTTATGCTTTTCCAAAGTTGCGGAATAAATGAGAATATCGTCAAGGTAAATAAATACGAACTTGTCCGGGAATTTTTGTCAGGTAGTTATTACTAAACGTTAGAAACTAACGGGAGCATTGGTAAGTCCCATAAGCATTATTCGGTATTCGTAAAATCCGTATATCGTTTTAAATGCCGTTTTCCATTCTTTTCCTTTGGCCATTTTGATACGGTAATAACCGTTTCGAAAATTAAGTACAGTAAATCACTTAGCTTTGTTAGCGTTTTTTTTCAGTATGTTCATAAGAGTTAAAGGGTATCCATTCTTAATCGTGATATCGTTTAACTGTTTGTAATCGATAATTTGTCTAAAGACCAGATCTTCGTTTTTATCGATCTTTTACTTTCCGTTTTTGGTTTTTGGCACCATAAGGACGGGGTATCCAGCAGGAAAGTTAAAAGGTCGAATGTTGTCAGCTAGCTGGGGGGTGCGTAGCGCACCCCATATACGGAAAGGTCACCTACTGATCGGGCTATACGTGTTCCGGAGCTAAGCTACTTAAAGTTAAATGAGTGCAACAGCACCTGCAACTGACCTAATACAACACATAACTGATGTCCCCTATATCTAATAAATAAAAGTTTTATTCGCTTAATTCGAGAAAATTATCAATTAATTAGCTGTTATTAAGATGATATAGGCTGTATATTAATAGCAATTATTTATATATATCTTAATTATAATAATAATTACTTTATCGGCGTCGAAAATCCTGTATACAAGCTTAAAAGATTGCGATAATTTTAAGGATAAGTTTAAGATTAGGGCGAAAAGATACGATTTATGGGAATATATCGACCTTAATCAGGACCATCCGTAACCCGTTAAACCTAAAAAGCCCGACGTCGCAAATTATCCGAAGAAACGAAATCGAGTCCAGACGCGTAGCGCGACCCCAGCCACTATATTGACTATACAAAAGGAAACCGATCCGACAGGGATTCTAACCTCCATATATAACATAACAACCGAAGGGCGATAATTATATAATCAGGAATGGTCTATTTATACTTATAAAAACCGGGAATATAAAACTTTCCGAAAGAATTATAATAATTTTATAAAATAAGTTCTAAATACAGTATCCTTATCGATTAAACAAACTTACTTAAACGCAAACAATAGTTTAAAAAGGTAATATACAAAATTAAAAGAATCCGGAAAGGTATACGACAATTGGTTACTTATGAACATTAAACGCGAATATAAAGAACGATTAAAACAGGTTACAAAATCAGTTAAGAAATTTAACGAATAAATAGCAAAATAATAAGAGATCATGGCCTAAGGGCAACGTTACGGCGACCCCGAAATACTAATGCCAGTAATTTAGGCGAATCAGTTATACATAACAATAGCACCTATTATACCTAACTGGTTAAATTTATTCATGATTATAAAAAAAAATATTAATCGAGGAATAATTAGTTATTAAAAGGTGGTTGCTAGCCTTTTGGATTATTGGGTTATAACCAATCTACTATTTACATCAAAAAACATCAAGGTAACGTTTCCAACCTTCTACGGGACCCCCGCAAACCAGTTTGATCAAAATCATCCTAATTAGGAAGAAACCAAGCTATTTAACCTTTAACTACGAGGTAAAGCCCCTGGATAAGGACCAAAGCGAAATAGTTGGGAAGGTTCTCATACAGATCGAAACATAAAACGAAAGCGTTACGAATTAAACGATTAAGGTATTCGCTATAAAGCCTGCCTAAGCCCTAATTACAGGTTACCTTAATACTTTTATGTATTCCGTAATAAAGCTTTAGCAAAATTTAAGCCCGGAAAAATAATATTAAGGTTGATTCAAAACCGTATTACTTTTAATCAGTTTTTAAAAGAAAAGGTTAACCGTTTATTAAAAACTATGGAGAAGTTAATTATAAAAACGGATTAATTCCTAAAGGAAATAAAAGGAATTTTAACGTGCTTCTTAATTACTGATTAACGTAACGTTATGAACGTTTCGTTTTATTCCTTAAAGAATTTATCCATTCTGGATTTAAGGTCTACAATATATATTTTTAACCTTATTAGTAGATTCCTGAATTATAGATTAATTATATAACGTGACGGAGTATATGTAGTTAACAGCTTCGTCCCGATTAAAGGGTACGGAAAGGTTGATATGTTACTTTAAAGTCCTAATAATACGAGAGCGTTACGGTTATACGACGTGGCCTACTACGAAGAATTCGTATGTAACTTAATGTTACTCCGATAGCTCCGAAAAAAAGGTTATTAGTAAGATAACCGAAGGATTAATAACTGTATTTAAGATAAATACGATTAGGTTATTATTACGTTAATAATAAGTTTAATTAATTCGTTATTAAAAATATTAACGTAATAATATTTTATGCAGCCTTTGTTATTTATAGATAAAATATTAACTTATGGATAAAAAAACCGCCGCGTATAGGTAACGGCATTATATGGTATTTGTGATTAGGCCATCCAGGTTCCGAAGTAATCGCCTAGCTGCATTTTTATACTAAGGGAATCCGATTAAAGGGTTTTATAACAGTCGAATGTTAAGCATATAGTAAAGCAAAGGCGAAAAGATAAATATATTACAAACCTCGAAAAGAAGTATCCTGATTAGGATAAAAAATCGCCATCGATTTTATTAACTTCGAAAAAGCCTTTAAAGAATATAAATACGTTATGTTTATTACGGACAGATATTTAAATTTTATTTGGGATACTTACCTGAAAAACCGGGAATAAGATATATTAATTATAACATTTCGATACTTTTTAAAGGTTTTAAAGAATTAGAACAAGATTTTTTTTATAAATAATTAAATGCGATAATAAGATCTTGAAAAATTATTAATTTCGGGATATGCTTTAGTCGTCTTTTTTAAATATTAGGTTTAAATTTTTAATACCATATACCTAGGCTTAAAACGGGGATGCAAAACGTTTAGGAGGTATAATTAAGGAAAAAGTAATTACGATACGAAATAGCATTAAATTTCTTACGTTTTTAATCGTATATATCTTTAAAGCGGCAGTATATTTATATAACCGTATCTTTAAATACGCTTTCTTTTAGCAAATCTTATATAAGGTTTATTATATTTACCAAGGGTATAAAAACGGCGTTATAATATTTAATTAAAAGCCTTAATAAGCTTATTTTCGAGTTTATAGCTATATGGCCTATATTATAATAATTACCGTTATAAAAAAAGAACAAAAACTTTAAAAGTTAAATCTTAAAATATAAATAGGCTTCTTTATCGGTTATTAATTAATAAATATTTACGAAATTTGAAACTTATTAACGAATAAAGTTATTATTATTCGAAATATTTAATTTAACGAAAAGTTTACTTTTTCCGATAATATTAAAGACTTTAAAGATAACTTATTTTACGTTACCGAAAACGAATTATAAAATTTATTTCGATAAGTTATTATACTTAATTAAGTTAATAATTATTTAATATATATATATATATATAAAATTAAAACCTAAATAAAATAATTTAATTAACGGCTGGCTAAAAGGGCTGGTTTTAAAATAACATTAACGTAATTAATATATAAGATAAAAAGAAATAAGCTTATTCGCAAAAGATTAATTACTTTTATAGAACCACTATATTCGAATTATTACCGTCCTTTAAATTATTATTATTATTAACGTTTACCTTAATAATTATTATAATTATTACGTTAACGGAAAAAATAGAAGTAACTTTAAATTTTTATTACGTTATTTAACTTAAAGTAACGGTAAAAAACGAAGATATTATACGGATTAAAAACGTAAGCTTTTTATACGTTTTATAACGAAAAGATAATTATCGGTATAATTATGAAGTATAAAAAGCCGTATTTAACGTAAAACGTTTAACTTATTTTATTAATATAATTAATAATTAACCGGTAAATTAGGAAAGTTTAAGGAAAATAAAAATTTAAAATATACGTTACCTTAATCGGAAAAACTTTAATATATTAAAAATAAAAACGTTATTAAGGTGGTAAAATCGGGTATATGAGCAAGATTTGCCGTTACCGCTATAAGGCTATAAAAAGGTAAATATATATCCGTTAAAAAAGATATTCCGTAACGCCGAATTAACTTATTTATAAAGTTATAAAAAAATAAAGTTTAAAAAATTATTAATTATTTTTTTATTAAAAAAATAGGTTTTAAGGTATATATAAATATACGTTTATAAGTTCGATAAATATAACTAGCTTTAAAAATATAAAATCGGTTTTATTATACAAAACAATAAATAATTTAAAAACATTTATAAAGATATATACGTATTTATATTAATTAAAAAATCGTTTCGAATTTTAATTATTATTACGGTTAAGTTTAATTTAAGATTTAAACAATATAATGTTATAAAAGCTTTTATTAATACGAATTTATTTTACGAAATATATATAAAAACGTTTTTAAAATATTTATAACGTAATAAGATATTTTTAATTAAAAAGGTATTATATAGATTAAAAAAATCTTTTTTATTTTAATAAAAAGGCTTTATTAATACGTTTAAAAATTTAAAATTTAACTCCGTTTTTTACGAATTATATTATTTCCTTTATTAAAAGGTATTTTTATTTTTTTACGTTTATAATATAATTATTACGTATAATAAAAAATATTAGGAATTTATTAATTAATTAATTAAATAAAAATAAAAATAATATACCTTTATAAATAGCAAAAATTTATAATAATTCCTGAAAATTAAAATAATTAAAAATAAACTTAAAAAAAGATTTGGTTATTTTAAGCCGATTTTATAAATAACTTAATTAATTTAATTTTTAAAAAAAGTTTAAAAATTTTTTTAAAAATATTAATAATTAACGTTAAATTATTACTAAATCTTAATTTAATTTATTTAAATTTAATTAATAAATATTAAAAAAAAATATTTTATTTTATATTTTATGATTAATACGTAATTTAATATATATTTTATAATATTTTAATTTATTTATTTAAATATAAACTTTAATAATATATATTATAAAATAATTAATTACGTTGTATTATATTTAATTAATATTAAAACGTTAAAATTATAATTCGGTAATAAAAATTTAATAAATATTTAAAATAACCTTTTTTTTATAAATAATTTAATCGATTAAAAAGTTTTTAAATTTACGTCATATTATTATTTAAAAAAATAATAAAAAAATAAACGAATAAATAAAATATAATAATTATTTTTATAATTAAAATAAAATTATTATTTTTTATATAAATTATAAAAAAAGTTTTTTTTTATTTTTCGATTAATTAAAAAGTTAATAATTAATTTAAATATAAAACCGTTAAATATATAATATAATAATTAATAAATAATATAATGGATTAATATTAACGTTATTTTTTGGTAAATAAAATTATAATACATAAATATATATAATTATTTATTATAAAAAGTAATAAAAACAATTTAATTAAAATAAATTATATATTTATAAATAATATATTAAATAATATATTAATTAATATATTAATTAAAATTTTATTATAAAAAACTTTTAAATATTTTAAAAATAATTAAAATTAATAAATATTACCGAAATTTTAAATTAACGAAAAAAAGTTTTAAAAATTATTTTAAACGAAAGATTAATTAATTAAAAAAATTTAATTATTAAAAGAAAAGTAAAATAAATAATTATAATTTTAAGGAATAATAAAATACGGTAATTAACGCCGTAAATACTTTAAGGCGTTAAAGGGGTATGTCAGCTAGCTGGGGGGTGCATAGCGCACCTTATATACGGAAAGGTCACTTACTGATCGGCCCATACGTGTTCCGGAGCTAAGCTACTTAAAGTTGGATAAGTGCAACAGCACCTGCAACTGACCTAATACAACTACACAACTGATGTCCCCTATATCTGACAGGTGCTGTTGCATTTATACAACTTTAAGTAGCTTAGCTCCGGAACACATATGGGCCGATCAGTAGGTGTCAGATATAGGGGACATCAGTTGTGTGTTATATTAGGTGAGTTGCAGGTGC
>QJNU01000664.1:0-39836 GCA_004154915.1 Monosporascus ibericus | reverse complement strand
TTTGCATGCGCGCTAATTAGCTGCGACGGTAGAACTCCACTTAGTGGAGCGTGTCTGAGACTCTTAATTGTTGCGTAGCCACTGCACCAAAAGACTGTATTGATAAGAGCGCACTTATTGCGCTACTTATCTGACACATCCCGCCGTACAGCTTACAGAACCTAATGGCATAAATAACGATAAAATGGCGTACCGATATAAAACGATATTTTTATTTTACCGATAAAAACCCTTTTTAAAAACGTATGCCATAAACGTTAACCGGCCGATAAACGTATTTATAGATGCCGTTTATATATCGTTTACGTTCGTTAGTAACATTTTAGTTCCGTTAATAGACCCGGTTTATAAACGTTTTAAGCAGGGTATTCGTAAGGACTTTAAGGCCGCGAAAGCCGATTATAAGGCCGTATAAAAGCGTATTTACGTTAAGGATAAATTATCTATTCCCGACGATAATGTTTTTAAGCTTTAAATACTTTACCGTACCCATAACGTAATATCCGTAAGGTATCCTAAACGCTTTAAAACCTACGATTTGTTTCGGTTAAATTATTATTAGTTACGTTTATCCCGAAATATAATTACGATCGTATAATGTTGCCATCTTTACCGCAGTATTAAAACGTCTAAAAAGTTACTTACGAGTTTTTTCCGTCCTTTACCGGTACCGTTCCGTTTGTAAAACGACATATCGATAAATTATATCGGCCCTTTTCTTTTTTACGAAAAATTCGGACAAACTTATAAATACGTCCTTATAATAATTAACCGTTTTACGAAAATATTCCATTTCGCCTTCGTAAGGGATACGGCGGCGAAAACTTTTATTAACGCCTTTATTTTTGATATATACCGCTTATATGGTATACCCGCTACGATAATATTAAATCGTAATACGTAATTCCTTTTTATTTTTTAAAAAGAGTTAAGCCGACGCCTAGGTATTAGGTTCCGTATATCGACTACGTATCACCCGTAAACCGACGGCTAGACGGAGGTAGTTAATGTAGCAATAAGGTAATACTTCCGGGGTTGTTGCTTTTTTTATTAGGACGACTAAGTAGATTAGCTTCCTTTAACCGAATTACCTAATAATAATCACGTATTAAAAGTTATTAACGTTTCGTTATTTTTCGTTAATTACGGTTTTTACCCGTCCATAAGAACGGAGCCGTTACGTTCATCGGACGCCCTTAAAACGTTAACATAATAAAAAAAGGTTAATAAAGCGACATATTACGCGGATAAGTTAAAACGGGTTCTTGAGCGAGTTAAAGTTTTAATAACGGAGTTATAAAATTGTTATATAAAGTAAGTTAATCGACACCGTTTTAACGCCAGTACGTTTAATAAAAGGGAACGCATATAGGTAAATTTAACGATAAGTTTAATAATAAATAAATAAACTTTTTTGTTATTTTTAAGGTATACCCTCGCGTTGTTATTATATAGCTACCGACGTATTACAAGTTATTTTCAGTTTTTTTTACCTTTTTAATCTAACGCCATGAGCCGGGCCTACCAGGATAAGGGGAAATTAACGCAAAAAAAAAATACGCGCGCTGAAATCGCTATCATTACGGTTAATAAAAACCAGAAGAAGGCTAAGTAACATTTTGAAAAGACTTTTAACTTTAAAAACATTAAATAAGGTTTTTAATACAAGGTTAAATGGCCTTACACTTACCGGCTTACCTAAAAGCCGGCCGAAAACCTTAAAAGGTACGATTCGGATACTGCGAAATTCCATAAGTACAACCTTAACAAATTAGGCCCGTCCGATTAATTTGAACCCTTATAGGAAAGTCTAGCCGCAACCGCGGCCGAAACATAATACGTTAAGAAAGAGATAGTAAGGTATAGACGAGATGGAAGTGAAAAACCTTAATTAAGCCGACGCCGCAGAGATACCACGATAATGGCCATATTATACGAAACTAAAGAAAAAAAAAAGTCACGAACATAAAGTCCACCAATACCAGGACATCACAGATCCCAGAACCACAAGACAGGCGGCAAAACAACAGCACGCCAACACACCGACCACGCAATAATAATAATGTTCAACCCCGGAAGAGAAACCGGCGCGGCAAGAACTTAGCGATAATTAAAAGTTATCAAAACGTAGTAAAAATGTCGCCATATCAACGGCCGCCTGGGCAGGACCTAGGGCGGAGGTGACGGTAATAGCCATTTTACCCCGGAACATACGTTTAGCCAGCGCTTATAGTTAGTAACCATCGTTACCAGGAACCAGGCGGCATTCGATTACCTTTTTTTAGGCGGTAATTTCAACGTCGCTTTAATAACGATACGTTAATAACGCGACGGCGGAACGCGCGAAAAGCGGTATACTTACGGCGTTCCCAACGGGACGAAGGTGGTATACCTACATAAAAGTACGGTAAGTGGCCACCTAAGCGGGATAATAGATACACTTCTTTTAACAGTAATATTAGCGACGTAATTATAACCATAAAATAAGATTAACTTTTTTCGTGGCGCCCGTCGTTTCGAAGGCGGAACGATAAATCTTTTCGGTTGCCTTAAAGGCGGTGCATAACCGTAATACCGCGCCACAGATCTTAGCTCGAAAGCCAGTATCGTGCTTATAAACCTTATCGCCGTTTACGTTAAGGTCGAGGTTACCATCGGCATCTCGGATGATGTCAAAATAAAAGGTTACCCATTTAAGCAAAACCTTCAAATCCAGGAAATCACCTTATATACCTTCCGCCGGCTACGTTACGCGACGTTAGCAGAACGGACGCGTTACGGTAATACAAAAATATTATCACGACGCGTTTAATTTATACGCACGTAAACCTTTCTACGGTTAGCGCAAAGCATATACTTACCTATCGCGGCAATAGCGAAACGGTAACGGAATACTGGCAGTTCGCCAGCTATTAGGTCGTAATTAAGGATAACGTTCCGGAAGCAGATTATGCAAGGACGTTTAATGCGCACGGGCGTAATATAGGTAATATACGGTCGCAAGGGTATCGTAACGAAAACAAAGAGAAAGTATAAAACGGTATCCGGAAAGCGATAAAAAAACAACGAAACGAAAACGAAAAAAGGGCGCTGCGATATAAATATGGTGGTAATACGGCGTTCCTAAAAAAAGAACTAAGTCGGAACCCGGGGGAAGCCTAATATTTATTTTTCGAAAAGCGGTAAGGGTAGTAACAGAATTCCCGTACAAGTCGACAGCGGTAACGGAATAACGATATCACTAACCCCGTTCCGGAATAAGTATTATATACACTCATGGATCAATTCTATCCGTGCGCATACCTATTTCTCACCAAAACATACCACGTTTACCCCGATTATAATATCATAAGAAAATGATTATAAATTAAAGAAAAAGAATTTTACGACGCAGGTTTACTTAGAATTATTATATTTTAAACAATATTATAAGTTTCACTGTGCCGTTATACTTTATCGGTATTGGAAGCTGAATATAATTATTATTCCATAGAGTTTTAAACTTGTCCAATAGAAAATACACTTACCAGTTAATATCCAATGTGCCATTCGCGAGGGACGTTATTTAAAGAAGCATAGATAGCAAACATATATAATATATGTAATGATTTATATAACTATGCAACTCCGACATTTTTAATACTTTTATACGACTTGTTATAATAAGTTGAAAAACCTATGTTTTGGTGAGAAATAGGTGGGCGCACGGATAGCTTTGAACCATTAGTGTACCGCACCATGCCGCGGCACCGGGGCAACGGCTTTACATCGTTTGCGCAACACGTGCACCTTGCCAGCTTTCCTACGTTATGGACCAAACCAACACATTGCAAGGTACCTATGGTTCGAGCCCGGGATGGACCATTTGCGGTATAAAGTTTCTTTTTTTTAATAAGCAGTTAAGGACAACTGCCTTAAGAAGGGGGAGTTACTATTAAGGTACCAACATCACGACTTAGCTAAGCAGCTATAACGCTATATAGCAGCAGGCGCACCACGCCTCTGAGATAGTTCCCTCTTTCTCCTTCGTATAACAACAGAATATTTTCCCCAGTCTTTAAAGACGATCAGCGCCGTGACAGCTTCCTTAAAAGCAAACTTAATATAGTTGAGGTGTAAAATAATTAAAATACTATTAAATTAAAATAAAAATGATAATGAAAGTTTTAAAAGTTATTTTAAGCAATTACTTCCAAATAATAACCCTTATTAAGGGACTTATAATAACCTAATAACTAAAAGAATCTCACGAAGACAAGGGGCTTATAAGAAATAAGCTATTTTCCTGTTCCTAATAAAAACGCAAATAACGGTACAAACAGTTAAAATTAAAGGCATAAATTAAGAACTACGACGGCTAAAACGAAACGTTTTTATCAAGATAACTAAACCGGCACGGAAAACTTTATATTATTTATTACCAAAGTACTTATTTACTTAAATATGTATAATAATTATAGTATATCGAGAAATGGATAAGGCGGATATGTAATTAAAAGTTCGATTCCCGTAATAATATTGGAATGAATTTTACAGATGAAATATAGTATAAAGAACAATAAAAACAGACGTTATGAAAACCTAATAACATTACTCCAGCAATAAGAAATTACTATTTAAAAAAGAGGCTGCCGTAATAAAAGCTTTATATGCTATTACAAATAATATGACCATAAAACAAAAGATGAAGGGATTTGTTCAATACTTTTAAAAGTATCCTTGGAGGTAATTAATAACTTAGAATTCCAGTTAACGTGTACAGAAGATTTAAATAAACGACGAAAAATGAAGAGGGATCTACAACAATAAGATAAAAATATAACCCAATATAACGCCTAATTCTCGGTACAATAAAAAGGGTAAAAGAAATTCAAACTAGAATATATGACGAAAAGAACCTTTCAAACCAAGGTATTTCTATTCGAATATATCCTACGCTGACAAAAAAAATCATTCAAGCTATCTTAAAGCTTTAATTAACAGAACTAAACGCGTATTAAAACGTTAAAGAACGGTTTAAATGGAGAACGCCACGTAAATAAAACCGGAAAATAATAAATGCCGGAAAAGCTAGAAGCAACTTAGTAAAAAAGGTTTGAACAAGACACTAAACTTTAAGAACAACCTTATTATATTACGAAGACGAATGGAAATTTATTAACTTGCTGAATTTATAAAGTACCCCATAGTAGAAAATAATTATATAATACCGGATATAATTACTTAACTTATGTTATCATAAACGAAAGAAAAAAAATCTTGTATGTTTAAAGACATAGAATGTTAAGTATTTAATTACGATAAAAGAGAAATTACCTCCTACTTTAATTATTTCCAGATTCTCTTTAAAGAAAGAAATTACATAATAAATTTCAATCACTTTCTGATGTGAGATTATAACATATCTTTCGAAAAATTATATTTATATTAAGATAGCTCTTTAATTAACCAGGTAACTAACTAAATAAAGTTTTCTTTACCCGCCTTTGATAAAAAGCGTCGGAATAGATTTTAAGGTTCAATTTTTTGTAGTAACTAATATAAGGATAAGGGACTTGTAAAAGAATGTAATGTATTCTCGTCACTATTAAGATAAAGTTGCGAAAAATAAAGCATTATCTATAGTATTTAGAATTAAAGCTGAAAATAATTACGACCGTAGTTTTATGATATTATAAATATAAAAAGCTATTTCGAAAGGAACGTAAAACGAAACTCCGAAAGTTTAACGGATAAGACCGTAAAATAATTCTTAAAAACGGAATATCAACCGGATTCGTATTGGTTTATAAGCTTAACAAAAAGGAATTATCAGCATTACGTAAATGCCTTAAAAATAAACTTAAAAAGGTGTATATAACGTTGGAACCTCTTAATCGGATATCTTATATTTATGTATTAAAGATAAAGGAAAGTTAAATTTAATTATCAACTATGAAGAGGTAAACGATATAATAGTTCAGGATTGAACGTGGTTACGCTTAGTTACTAAGATTTAAAACCACTTTTACGAAGTTAAATGATTTATGAAATTAAAATTTAAAAAAAGGACATAATTAAAAACGTATTAAATTAAGATATGAATAAAAGTAACGTTTAAAATAAAATACGGACTTTTCGAATACCTCGTTATAGCTTTCTACCTTATTAACGTATTAATAATGTTTTAGTAGAGAACTAATTATGTACTAGGAAGGTATTTGGATATTGTCCTTACTTTTTACCTCGAAGACATTCTCATTTACTTAAAGAACGAAAGGGATTATATAGGATAGGTTTATAAGTTTCTTGAAGTCTTATACATCGCAAACGTGTGAGTTAATATAAAAAAGAACAGGTTGAATACAGAAAAAATGAAGTTTTTAAATCATATTATTACCGCAGGATATATAAGAATAAACCTAAAAGAAATCGCTGTAATATAGAAGTAAAAGAAGCTTATTATAAATAAACAAGTACAAGCATTTTTTGAATTTGCTAAATATTATTAGAAGTTTATTCGATACTTTAGCAAAAGAATTACATTACTCCAAAACTAATAAAGAAGAAAGTTTTAATAGAAAACAAAAACAAAGAGAGCTTTTTAAATAAATAATGATGTAATTATTAATAAATTAATACTGATTATATACGAGCTAAACCGTCTAGTTAAGCTTAAAACCGATGTTTTGGATTATGCTTTAAGGGTAATAATGAAACATTGTAATAATTGAAATTATTTAACCCTATAGTTTATTTATTACAGTTGGGCGGTTTAACCAAATATTAAACCTAGTCGTACTGTTTATATTAACAGCAATGTCGTACGAAACTAAGCAATCGAGTATGCGATACTTACGTCTGTTAATAGCAGATTTTTAAAGGCAATCTAAGTAATCAAGTTATATTATAAGCTGGTGCTATCTAGGTTCTAGAGAATATAGTAAGTGTATTTATATTCTAAACGTCTGCGGTAAACTCCCTTGCATTATCGAACTCGAGAATAATTCTAATTATTCCTTGAGTCAGTGTCTGTGATTTTACGTGACTTCAATTTAAAGAATCCTTATTTTTTATTATTTGTAAAGGATAAAAGACGTTAAGTTATAATACAATTTCTCCTTTTTATAATCTTCATTTTAACCCTTATAAGTTCTCTCTTCTTCGTTTTATTGTTATATTAATAATTGGCGAAATTAAAGAATATTTTAGGGTTAAATTTATCTTTAAAGTTAAAGTGTTGTAAAGCGATATCCTTTTTTTCTCTCTCTTTTCGAACCTTATTAAAATAGCGTTTTGCCTTTTTTTGTAAATCTCGAAGTTTACCTTGTAAACCTTTTAAAAGGGTGTTCTTCTGGTATTCATTTTGTATTAAATATGCTTTAGATAATTGAGACGTCCGTGGTTTTAGTCCTAAGCCGCTTCAGTATTGTTACGGATCTCTAGTGGGACCTGGGCTTGAGGCTTGGCTCTTGGAGCTGGCCAACCCCGCGGACGAGGTCACGTAACAGTAAGAGTAATCTAGTCGATCTAATGGATCACATAGATCAAAGTGATCTATATAATCTGGCAGATTTAACAAATCCACAACATACTCACTTAAGAATGAATAAATATATAGGATTCGGTTTTTCTTATAAATAGCACCTACTTAGTTTCGTTCCTTAATTATTAATTTAAACTTTTAATTAAAGGCAATTGTACCGTTCTTTAATTAAAGGAAAAATCTTTAAATTCTTTTAACGAATAAACCCTTAATAAATTATTCCTTGCTTTATTATTACTTACAAATCAAGACCTTATTTCGGATATTGCTTATATTTCCAGGTGGATATATAACAGGTTCGTTACATTTTGATAATTTCTTAATTAATAGCCGACGGATAATTCCAGGCCTAATTGGGCATAAGGTTTTTTACATTTAATAAAAACGATATTATAAAATGACGTTTAGAGGATAGATAGTACACCCGATCCCCGTTATAAGTTAATAAAGGATTAGTAACCAAATTAAATAATTTACCCCTTATCGAAAAAGTTCTTTAATTAATTAATAACATTATACCTTTTATAACCCGTAGCAAAAAAAAGCCTTCTTTTTCCTAGACCTAGCAACCAACCCCGGCTCCAAAGGACATTATTAAGGTCCAGGGAGATTCGGAAAAGGAAAAAAAAGCCAGTAATCCAAAAACTTTAAGGCTTAAAAGAAAAAAAGAAAAAGCTCTTTTTTAAAGAAAAAATAAAAATCCTATTACGTAAAATCCAAGCCTTAAAAAAAAATAAAGAAAAAAAACCTTAATCCCTTAGAAAAAGTACGGCTTAACTTACCTAAGGAATAAAGGAAAGAACCTTAGCACCCTTATTATTCGGCCTTAATCGGTACCGCAAAACCATTATCTTACCTTTTAGTTACCATGAAATACCGGAAATTAAAGGCTACAAATTAAATATCCCGAAGCCTTATAACGGAACTATAAACGTAAAAGAATTCCTCGTTTAAACTAGAACTTACCTTAAGTTTTACCAAAGCTCCTTAATAAAAGATTATCAAAAAGTAATGGTTATTTCTTAGCTACTTACTAAACGAATTCTCCTATGGTTCAAACTTATCATAAAGAATTACCTGGAAAACTACCTTAAAAAATCCTTAAACATTACCAATTACATTTTTAGCAATTACCGATACTTTAAAACCCGAATATAAGTTATATTTAAAAACCCAAACAAAAAGTAATACGTAATAAAACAATTATACCTTTTTTACCAAACCAAGTTAATAGCAAAATATACGACGGAATTTAACCGCCTAACCGCAATTTCCAATTTACCAAAAAGCGCATTATTTTACCCTTTTTACGACGGCTTAAAACCGCAAATTAAGGATAAAATATATATAATACCTAAAACAGGATCTTTTAAAAAGTATACCGATAAAGCAATTATCGCTAACCGACGTACCTTTAATTAATACCTCGAAAAAAAAAACTAATAAACGAAATAACGATAAAAACTTTAATAACCGAACCAAAAGAGATAAAGGTAAACCTTAAAAGAAAGCAAATACTGCTTCAAAAAAGCCTTAAAAAGATAAATCCAACATAAAATATTTTAACTGTAACAAAAAAAGGTATTTTAAAAACGAATATCGCTTTCCCGTAAAAAGGAACTTCAAAAAGGAAAAGATTCCTTAACCCCAAAAAAAAGCTAAAACGGTTAAACAAAAAACCGATAATAAAGCAGAAAAGGTAAAGAATAAAATTAACTTAACTTCCTTTTAACCAGAATTCATTATTGCCACCACCACTCAAATTCAGAACGACATCCTAAAATATAAGGATTACCCTATTTGCCAAAATTCTAAAGCTAGAGCCTGTAAGTATCACCCCGGATAGACAGTTTCCAGGATAGCCATAAAGCTAGGATATTCCTGTTATTTTAATACATCTTAATATAAGATATATAATAAAAACGGTTAATTCCGACCTAACGCCAGTAATTATGGATAGTTATCCCCGAAACTCTATAAGCTTCCCGAATATACGGTATACATCAAACCACGAAAGAATTAACATAAATCGTTGCACTTTACCGCTTGTTACGTCGACGATTATCTCGTATATCTTAAAGCTAAAAAAAATAACGACTTTTAACCTGGATAAAATAAGAAGACACTTACAAAACTAGATAACGAATATAAATGCATAAAAACTTCCCGATAGCCAAAATACTTTAGGTTTTATTACTTACATCCCGAATCAGAACAAAGCCAAAAAGCCATATCGCAAGGATATTTATATTATTCCCCGATGTTCTGCACCTAATACGAACTCCTAAATATAAGAATACCTTCTTCGAAAGTTTATACTTTTAACCCGATAATTCGAAAGATATAAAATTAAGAATTAAGCCCAAAAAAAACAATTATCTCCGAATATAAATATAACAAAAAAACATGGTTTAAATACAAAAACGATTAATATATTAAACACGTTATTCGAAAGGCGTACGAATAAAAACTTTTTTAGGCTAAATACCATCACAAATTAAAAAACGCCAAAGGCCCTTAAAAATAAGGCATTAAAAAGCCTTAATTTACAAAACTTTATGCGAAGCGGTAAAAAGATTACGTAACTAAATCGAAATTCCACTTTAATATAAAAATAACATATTTAAAGCTATAATTAACTCAAAAGCCGAAAGGAACTTTATTTCTCCCACGGCGGCAAAAAAATATTAAGTTCTTTAAAGATATAAGTTAAAATCTTACAAATTACGTACGGTAAACGAAAGCCTATTCAAATATAAAAACGGATAAGTTTTACGAAAAACAAAAAAACTTCCCGTTTAAATCCAAAAACACCAAAAACGAATTTCGTTAAATATTACCAACATTTCCGGATACGACATTATCCTGGAAATGCCATAACTTAGGACCAACAATCCATATATCAACTAAAAATACTAAACACTTTCCTAAAAAAACAACAAAAAACCACTTAAAAAAACAAGCAAAAAATCTGCTATATCATCAAAAAGGTACAAATACCAAATCAAACCGAAACAATACCACCTAAATATCGAAAATTCAAAAAACTATTCAAAAATAAAGAAAACCACGAATTACCACCACATAATTAATAGAACTATCGGATACCCATTAAAAAAGGACGTCATCTTAAACTTTACAAAATTTACCACATAAACCCTAAAAAGTCAAAAGCCTTATAAAAAACCATTTAACTCGATTTAAAGAAAAAATACATTTAACCTTTTAACTCTTCCGCTGGATACCCCGTCCTCATAATACCAAAAACTAAAAACGGAAAATAAAAAATTAACGAAAATAAAGACCTAATCTTTAAAAAAATTATTAACTACAAATAATTAAACGACATCACAATCAAAAATGAATACCCCCTAACCCTTATAAACACATTAAAAAAAATGTTAACAAAACTAAATAATTTACTACACTTAATCTTCGAAACGGTTACTACCGTATCCGAATAACCCAAGGAAAAAAATAAAAAACGGCATTTAAAATAATACACGGACTTTACGAATACCGAATAATGCCCATAAAACTTACCAATATTCCCGCTAATTTCCAACGCCTAATTATAATCACTTTACGAAAATTCCTAAATAAGTTCGTATTCGTCTACTTCGATAATATTCTTATCTACTCCGAAACTCTAAAAGAACATAAATAGCATATAACTTAAATACTCCAAACTTTAAATAAGGCGAACATCCGAATTAACCCAACCAAAAGCGTATAGCACATACAAAGGCTAAACTTTCTAGGATATATATTCACCCTTAGCCAAATTTAGATTTAACGCTCTAAAATGGAAGCAATCAAAAACTAGCCTATCCCTAACAAAACAACCGTTACCGACATCCAACAAATTTTAAGATTTACGGGATACGTACGAGGCCTAATTAAAAGATACGGAAACATAATCAGACCATTAACGAAACTTATTACCAAAAAATACGTTAATAAGGAATTTAAGCTCCTAAAAGATACAAAAAAAGCATTTTAAATATTAAAAAACGTAATTATTAATAAACCCATAATAAAATTACCCAACGTAAACAAAAAAAAACGCCTAAAAACTAATACCTTAAATTACGCATTAAATACCGTCCTAAAACAACTAAAAAATAACGACAAATAATACCCAGTAACTTATTATTCGAAAGCACTTAAAAACGTAAAACTAAAATATCCGATTTAAAACAAAAAACTACTAACAATTATTAACGCTTTCAAAAAATAAAAACCCTTCCTTAATAAAACCAAAAAACCCTTTAATATCTATTCCGATCATAAAAACCTTACCCGGTTTATAAAAACGCAAAAATTAAACAAACGATACGAAACTTAAATAATTTTCCTATTAAAATTTAATTTCAGGATACATTACATCAAAAAAAAGGAAAATATCCAAACGGATATTCTTAATCGTAAAAGCGATTATAATCCGAAAATTCCCAAACGAAACATACAAATACTATAATATAACAAAAATGGTATTATACGGTTATACGAAATCCAAAAAAAACCAACCCTAAAACTTTTAACAAGGTTTCGAAATTCCTACGACATAAATAAAAAAAAAGATTTAATAACTAAAAAGATAACCAAAAAGCCAGCTATTATACCATAGCAAAATTTATGTTCCCAAAAACCGATAGGAACAATTTATAAAAAGATTTTACGAAAACTTATTACATAAACATCAAGAAATTTTCAAAACCACCCGACGGTTACAAAAAAAGTATAACTTTCCAAAATTACGCCGGATAATCAAAAAAGTTATTAAAAATTACAGCATTTACAACAAAACCAAAACAGCACGCCATAAACCCTATAGGCTGCTATAACCGATTAACATTTTTAATAAAGCATGAAACACCATAACTTAAGATTTTATTACCAGCCTCCCTTTTTTTAAAAATCTAATTACTAAAATCGAATACGACGGAATCTAAATAATCGTTAATAAACTTACTAAATATAAATATTTCCTATCTTTTAAAAAAACCGCAACGGCAAAATAATTAACTTATACATTTATCCGACATTATTTTAACAAATACGAAATACCAAAAAAAATCATTTTTAATTAAAATAAGCTTTTTATATCTAAATTTAATATTAACTTTTTTAAATAAATAAGCGTTAAATTCAAATTCTCGACAATTTATTACCTTTAAACAAACGGTTAAACGGAACGACTAAACCAGACCTTAAAACAGTACCTTCGAAACTATATCAACTATTAACAAAACAACTAGGTAAAGCTATTACCATTAATATAAATAACCTATAACACGTTTACTAACGAAAACATAAGCATATCCCCCCATACAGCTATATACGGATATAAGGTAATAACCTGATAACCAAAACAATTAACGCATAAAGCTTTTATAATCACCACCATAACTTTCCGAATAAAAATAATGGTAACTAAAATCAAAACGATATAATCCCGCCTACAAACCAAATTACGTTTTTTCCAGCAAAAAATGGCCCAGTACTATAATAAGAAAAAAATTAAGGGATTAATTTTAGCAAAAAGAAACAAAATTTACTTATTACGTCAAAAACAAAACGTAACGTCGAACATCTTACAAATTAAAACCAAAAAGCCTAATAACAAATTTAATTTTAAAAAACTTAACCCGGTTAAGGTTAATAAAATCATTTCCAAAACCAACTACTAACTATCATTATCCAAGATAATAAAAATATACCCTATTTTCCATATTTCCTTACTTAAACCAGTACCTAAAAACGCCCCGCTAAAAACAAGTCTGGAAATCGAAAAAGATAATAATAAATACAAAGTCGAAAAAATACTGGATTCCAAAATAGTCAAAAACAAAATCCAGTACCTAGTTAAATAAAAAGGATACTCACACAAAAAAAACACTTAGGAATTACTTAACCACCTAACGAATACGATAAACCTAATTAAGACGTTCCACCGGCAAAATCCTAACCGACCGTCTCTAGCGCGGCCAGGGTCGTGGGCGATAACGGTCCCCCGCTTAAATCCAACTTAGCGGCGGTCCAGTCGAAAAAAATAAACGCCTCCGCCATAACGTCCATCTTAAAAGCAAACCGCGCTTACTCCGCCTTTATTCGGCGCCGCTTTTCTTCCATCTTCTCTTTTTTTTCCAATTTATCCAACTTA
This sequence comes from Monosporascus ibericus, assembly GCA_004154915.1. Taxonomy (NCBI): domain Eukaryota; kingdom Fungi; phylum Ascomycota; class Sordariomycetes; order Xylariales; genus Monosporascus; species Monosporascus ibericus. The sequence goes on along the minus strand of QJNU01000664.1, from coordinate 26,145 downwards.
AATTCTTCGTTAAAAGTCTTAACGGCTTTCTTTTTCAAAATATCCTCTTAATAACGTAAGCGTTATAACTTATTTATTCTTTTCGATATTTCTTCCTAAAACCTTCGTTAAAGCTTTACGAACTTATCCTTAACGACGTAACGTTTTTTTTAAAAACAATTACGCTTAAACCCAATATTTTTTAAGGAAAACATAATAACGGCCTAACCGTCGTAATTACGCTAAAAACGAAAACAGTTATAACAACTTAAGATATCCTTAATTATGAAATATTATTTTTTTCCGAAAATTAAATAACAGGAACACGGCAAAACCTCGAAACCAAATTTGATAATATACGCTAACCGCTTATGCTTAAACTAACGTTAATTAATACAAAACTTTCGCGTTAGTTTCTTTATATAACCCATCATAATAAGTTAGCACTTAACGAAAAACAAAATTTAATTAAAAAAAGGGATTACTTATTTTTCTATCTTTAAGATAAAAATCCTAAAAAAAAAAATTTAATATTACGGATTTTTAATAAGACCTGGGTTTAAAACTTAACTTTCGAAGCTGGCCAACCCCGCAAACGAGGTTACGTAACAATAAAAATAATCTAATCGATCTAATGGATCACATAAATTAAAATAATCTATATAATTTGCAAATCCAACAAATCCACGACATATTCACTTAAGAATAAATAGATATATAAGATTCGGTCTCTTTTATAAATAGTACCTACTTAGTTTCGTTTCTTAGCTATTAATCTAAGCTTTTAATTAAAAACAACTATACCGTTCTTTAATTAAGGGAAAAGTCTTTAAATCTTTTTAACGAACAAACCTTTAGTAAATTATTCCTCGCCCTATTATTACCTGCAAATCAAGACCCCATTTCGGATACTGCTTATACTTCCAGGTGGATGTATGACAAGTTCGTTACAAGTATATGGCTGCTGAATATCGAAAATTTAAACGAGAACTAAAAGTCACTAAGAAGGAAGCGTACCAGGTTAACGTTGACCTTTATCGATTTCGAAAGCAAACACAAAGGTGGTATGAAAAGATAATAAAGCATATAATGCGAGGTACTGAAAATTTAAAGCAGCTAAAGCGGTTAGGGCGTAAAACGCGAGATGTAACTTTTTTTATAATTTAGAAATATTTCAAATGATAATTTTTGTTAAAAAATTAGATTTCGACTTTGTTAATAAAATAGTTCCTGCGGATTAGGAAACTATTTTAAATAATTTCGAAGTTATTGGTATAAGCTTTTTAGCAGCCGCTAAGCGCTTATAATATTTTTAACGGGTCTCTGGGTGATTTTGGAATTTTGGTAGTTTCTCTTTTTAATTATGTATCCAGTAAGTCCGGGTTCTTTTCGGATATTTAGAATTCTTTCGGTTTCGTAATTTGGTATATTTCTTTAACTTTATCTTTTATGGTTTATATTAACTTTAACAATATTTACGGCTAGCTGGAGTAAAGGACCGTGAAGAGTTTAATACAGTTTAATTTTAAGGGGTAATATTAGGTAGTAACTATTCTTTTAAAAGCTTGATTTTTGTCATCTTTTTTAGTTATAGTATTTCTTTATTCACTTACGGGCGAATCTAAGCTTTATTTTTATTTTTGCGTATAATTACTTGAGTTGTTCTAATGTAAGCATCGTTTTAATATAAGTAGGCTTTTCGTGTGTAGTTTTATAAAGTTTTAATATGAAATTAAAGTTAGTATTTACAGCAGAAATTTTGGGACTTTAGTAATACTTAGTATTATGTCACAGTTAGGCTGACCGCGGGAGAAGGTTGTATAAGGTGTAGGAAGTGTCAATTGTCCTGGATAATCTAGGCTCTAGAGAGCAGTGGCTAGGAAGCTCTAGATATAGTGTGGGAGCCCCGGAACAACGTTGTTACGGGGTCTCTACAGCTCCTAGGGGCTTTGATGACTAAGCCAGTGACCCCTATTTTGGGACATATTATAACCTAGTTACGTATAGTGTAGTGTTTAAACTTAATTGTCGTGTTTATAATTAATATAATAGCGTAAAAAGGTTTCTAATATTTGATTTCTGCTTTTCGTTAATTGGTTTATTTACGAACTAAACACGTTAAATAGTTTACAATTTAAGATCAATTCCGTTTAAAACTGTTACTAAGATTTTAAAGTAGATATAGATTTTTTTTATTTAAATTAATATTTGTTAATAATTGATATAGTTTTAAATTATTTTCTAAAACGTATATCATAATTACTCTATGTCTATATGTCTATTAGATAGTAAGAAAGTGGACGCTTGAATTAATCTAATAATAATTATAAACAAGTTATTACAATATCTGCCTGTACGTAAGTCTTTTAATAATAGAAACGTAATAATAAATGCGAAAATGAATAAATTTTATGATTATTTTACAATTAGTAATAGTTATAACTTTCCGTCTAGTTTCTGTCCTCGGCTCGTTGCTTTATTATATATATAATATTTTCGTTGTATCTCTTTTAATAGAGATCTTATTTTAGGAAAGTAATTCGGGCGTTATATTCGTTTTATAATTTTATAAATTTATTAGTATTTATACAATTGATATCCGTATATGTTTTGTATTAATGTTTCTTGATATGCTTTTAAATCTTGTGATTCCTGTATTCTTTAATCCCTAAGTATGTTATTGTTGTATTCCTCTATTTTCTGGTATATATTAAGCCGTGCTGCCTTAAATATTTCGATTTCTTATAGCTGGAAGTAATTTTGTAGCGTAACGTCGGAAGTTTTGTAGTTAACTTTAACTTTGTTTTTAAATTTGATCTTCGATTTAGGTCGTTTATTTTGTTCTTTTTTGATCCTTTTTATCGTAGAATAATACAGTCGTATTTTATTAGTCTTTTAGCGTAAGGTAATTATCGCTTTATTAATTTCCGGGCTCTATTAAAGCGAATAAAGCTTTTATGGTCCCGATATATTTTAACATGGGAAAGGTTTCGTAGAAGATAATGTTTAAATTCTTAAAACACTCTCTCGATGACCATACACTCTTTGTCGGGAATAAACTAATTTTATTTTATTTTTTTCTGTTTATAAAAACGCCCGTCGATAAGTTATAAGTTGCTTTAATTATCGTAATGTTGAATTATTACGTTTAAAGCGTAATCGAAACCGTTAATTTTATGCTCAGTTAGGCGACTTAAATCGAATATAATTAAAATTGGTATATTAATACTTACGCTTTTAAGGTTTTTTAAAAAAACTCTTTGTAGTTTTATTACCTCTTAAAATCTGTTGCTCTCTTTTATTGAGTTTATTAATAATGTAACTATTTTGTTAATGTATCGCATTAGCTTCTTATAATTATTACTAAACTTAAGGTAGATTTGTATCGTTTTCATTATCATGGGTTTTCTTTTACTTTTCTACTACAGTAATCTTTTAATTTTCAGTCTGATATATTTTAAATTCATAAGATGTTTTAAAATTTTACTTGTTACGTCTTGAACTAGCTTTTCTTTTCATTAATCAGTAGGTTTGCCTTTTATAAGGCTTAAATAATTCTATAAACGTATATCATACATTCCTTTTTCTTCTTTAAACAAATGAGAAAGTTGTCGAAATACTAAATAATGAAGATATCTGCGTACGTTTTAAAGATGTAGTTAATTATTTGCTAAAGGAGTATTAGTACATTTGCAAGTTCGAAAAGTATAACGAGGTATTTAAAAAGTCAGTACTGTCTTTCACATGTTATTTTTTATTCGTATGCTAATTTAATACGTATTTAATTATCTCTTTCTTTAATGCTTAAGTTTATAAATTGCTTTGCTTTATAAAGGCGGTTTTTTATCTTATTAATTAAGGTTAATGCCATTCTATCCTTTATCATTAAATCGTTTTATTATTTATAAATAACAACTAGCTATAAACTTTCGTTATCTTTAGCATAGAAAATGTAGAATACTTAGTTAATATGTTAAAACGTTTTATATAACTCTTTTAGGCTTATTGTAAAGTTATCTATATAATGCCTATAATCTTGTATTATTAAAGTTATAAAACAGATAACATCGAATTTATATGTTTTCGTTAAATATTATATTACCATTTTATTTATTATATTTTACTAGTTTCATTTTATATTCCTTTCGAAACAGGTATTTCTCTTTGTAATATTTTAACGGCACGTTGGCTATCATTTCTAACTCCAAGTGTTAATATTATAAGGAATTATATATATTTCGCAACCTTGCTTTTCTGGTTATAATAATACGTCATGTCTTTTATCGCCCCTTTATTTATTTTTATATTTTACCTTTATAGGTGGTAATGTTTTTGTCTTATCCAGGTGCCCATATTCGCTGTTATTATCGATTGAATATTATAGTCTTCTGATATCATTTTCTTAACGAAGCATAAAATAAACTTTACTAAATTAAATAGCTAATCTATTAAGGGGTTCTATTAATATAACTACGGTTTTCCGGAAATATTGTCGTAATTCGTTATGGATAAAATATTAAATTTTATTATTTTAGTTTATTTTTCAATGGAAATTTCGAAGGAGTTAATTTCACGGCTGATTTCTTCGTATTATCGGAAATAAATTCGTAACATTTTGCGTTTTCGGCCCTATAAGCGTTCATCTTTTCCTTTTATAATAACTTAAGTTAATGCATTTTATTTGTAATATTGTAATATTTTCTTATTTCTCTCTACGTTATAAGTAACGTAAATTAAAATATTTTAATTCGTATTTATAAGTAATAAGCCCGGTTTTCGCTTTTATTATCGCGTTTAAAGTCCCTTTATAAACCTTGGGCTATCCTTCTGAATCTTATTATTGTACGGCTTCGTCATAGATACTCTTCGCCGTTTAAATTGTCCTTTAATGTCGTATACCGCTTTTAATTCTGCTGATTAAAAGTTTATAACAATTTTAACTATGTTGCCTATCGGACTAACTAGCGGTTAACTAAAAGGATTTATATTTAGACATCTTTTTGATAATATATTTAAGGTCGGGGTCTTCCTGCTTTTCTTATCGTACTTAGAACTGGGCGTTCTATTACTGTCTATCCTTATATTATTCATTAATTCTTTTCGTAAATCACATCGTTTATTCGGATTTTCTATAAAAGCTAATCCAAAATTTAAGTTTTTAATAACCTTTAAGAATGCTTTCGTAACTGTTTAAGAGATTGATTTATTTTCTCTTTTATGACTCTACTATATGGTATGGCATATAATGTTTTTATTAAAGTGGTTTCTTTCTCTAAGCAAACTTGCTGATGCTATAATAACGTCGATAATATTTTATAATGCGTACTTTCGGAAGTTTCTGTACCATCTTTAACTCTTAAAATGTGTTCCGATTTTATTACAGAAGTCTAATCTTTGGTTATATATTTTCCCAATTCGTTATTCGCTGTATAATCATTTGTATTTATTTTAGGCATTGGGTATGTTTGTAGTAAATAGCATGAAGTTTCCAGTGTCGGTCTTGTTGTTCTGATAATAAGGCTTCGTCCTAGTTTTAGTATTCCTTTAGTTCTGGGTTTAGCTTTAACTATTTCTACCGCTGTTGCTATTTTTGTTAAGGCGGGAAAAGTAGCTTACTTTTTATAAGCTCCTTTTATTCGTTATATTTCTAAAGCCATCAGGCTATTATAGGTCCTGTGGTTAAGTCTTATTATTTTTGGGTAGGTACCTATGATAATCCTTTTCCTTTTGAAAGTTTTTATTATACATTTTTCGGGCATTATAATCGTTTTTAATATTGATTATATTAATCGCTTTATTGTTACTTTTATCATTTCGGGCTAGTTTTTAAGGAACTAGTATTGAGGTGTTTTATTTCTATCTTTCAGGCTTTTCGTATTAAGAGGCCTTATATTCTATTTCATTGCAATTACAGCAGTCAATTTAGCGTCCGTTTTATAGTTATATTTCCTTTATCTTTATAGGTTTTGCTGCTGTTTTATGAGATATATTTGTTTTTTTATAACCTCTTAGTATTAGGGAAATGCTTTGGCTTATTAATTTGCTAGTCTTTAAAGTATTAAATCTTTTAAGCGTACTATCGGCTGTCCAGTTTAACTATTATTACAACATAGTTTAATCTCTTTTTCGCGCGTTTATTTTTAAAGTCGCTTTTTGAGCTTTCTTTTTTAACCCATTAAATAATATACCTATTAATACCTTTTAATTTTAGTTGATTTTTGACCCTAACTAAACGAGAAGACTACCGTATCTAAAAGTTGATTCTCAGTACTTTAGGGTTTTAATTTTAGTTTCAGCTTTACCATTTTCGTTTATTGTTTCTAATATTCTTTTTATATATTGTTTTCGAACCTTTTATAATCGTTATAAATTACCGTGGTTGTTTTATAATTTTATCTAAGGGAGTTAATAACTTATTTACAGAAGACGGGCTTATATTAACGGTTACTTTTTTAGCTAATTATTTTATAACGCACTGGATTCGAAAGGTAGATATTATAAGCCTGTTGGGAAAGTAGTTAATGTACCCGCGATACTTTTTAAGGAAATGTAACCTAATAATTTCGTTAACGAGGTCGAGCTTAATAGAGTCTAAGCCCTTTCCGGCTCTCATGCCGCAGGGTATATGAACGGTTTATATTAGTTAAGCTGGTTGATTTAGCCGCGTTAGTTAAGCGGGCTGCTTTTTACTTGCTTGCTCAGTTAGTTCGATTTTTTAGCCCTTTAATTAGTTGCGGGTTTTCTTAAGGGTGTTAACAAGTACAGTTATGTCATTAGTAAGCTGCGCAACCGCGTCAGTCCATTAGTTTAGTCGTCGTAAAGCTTTCTTTAAGAAAGATTAGGACGGGCTTTTTTTCGTTTTCGGATTTTATAGTATTATCCTTCGAGATTTAAAACGTTGTTTTAGGAGTGTGCTGTTAGCAACTCCTGATTCGCACTCTTTGCACAGATGAGTGAAGTTCGTGTGCTCGCTGTTATAGGTTAGTTACCCCTTTCCGACACAATTGTATCGTATGTGAGCTAGCACCGAGTATTCCTGGGTTATAGAGCCATGTGGACCTTCGGGTTTGATAGGGTGGAATAATACTCCGTAACTTCTCCCAGGACGAGCCCACGCGCTTATACAATCGCCATCCCTCTTAAGAATGCCCAGCTCAGTCTTATCTTCACGACGAACCCGCAGATGCGGTGTTTTCGGTGTTTATCTGCCGAACAAGGAATCATAGACGACAGATATCATGCCCGCAGGCCACCTTTCGCAAACTGTTATCAAGGAGGGCTGAAAACTGAGAGGGGGGTGTCTAGGGGTCAAACCGGTGGATTGAAGCTGGATGGAAAGCTATCTTAAGGACCGGGGACTGAAGCCTTATAGCGTACATATCAACATATTTTCTCAGTTTTCCACCCATGCAGCCGTGGCCCTGTGTCAATGCCCGTTAGGTTCCATACCAGTGACCAGGCTCCAGGGTTTGGGAACTGTACAACTGCATAAGGACCTATATACATAGAAGGTGTATGTCGTTTTACCCCTATGCCAACCCCTATTCTAACAATACCCCCTCCTCCTTAAAGATGGGTCCCAAAAGCCACCCGGCAGACAATAGTGCGAGTAGTCCAGGCATTAGGAAGGTAGCCACGCTCCGTAGTTACGCTAAGTGATAGGAGACAGCCGATATAAGAGGAGTCTCTATCGACAGGTGTCACAGTGTTTCCTGCAGCCGCGGTGCATACAAAGGACCCAAGACTCTCTCCATATGTAAATAACAGTAATAAAGCTAAGAATTAACCCTCAGCCGCCGCATCAAAGCAGACAGGAAACAGCCGTCGGCCGATTATAGGCTGTTGAGCAAAATACAGCCTCTATGCGGCGAATCTAGGTAATGAAAATGGAAGCTAGACAGCTATCCCAAGTATTCCTCTACCATATGTTGCGCCGGTGCCTTCTGTGCCAGATATAGTGTTCTTGTGGCTGGATATCAAATATGCATATACGGTACGCAGTTAGTTTTATAGGAATTCCCCACGGAACAACTATCGGAAAGATGTATGACGAGCACTGATACACACTGGAGGTTAATCTTGAGCAAGATTTCCTTGAATCGGGTGGCGGCGATCACCAGAGAGGCCGCACATGAAAGCGGGCAGCGTTCATTCAAGTAACGCAGACCGCATCGTGTCCCTGTAGTAGGGGCTTGACAGCCAGCTCGCGAACATATGTTACTCCCCCAACACACTTGCAACGTCACATAGCCTACCGGACGATACAATATTATTGTTCAACAGATACCACCACCAGCGTATATACTACCCAAACACCGCCTTTCCAATCCTATTTGTAAATATGTATTACCATAGTCATTACCGTATACGAAGTAATAAAGCCAATACCACCGAGACCGTTGTACTCCGCTCCATGCATAGAACTTCGTTATACGTTATGCAAATGGTATCAAACCGAGCAGGGGAGGTCGTGCATTCCTCCTCCTCCGTGTATCCCTCAATCAAGCCGCCAACCCGTCCTGTGCATGATCGGTTTTCGCAACCTGCCCAGCCTTAACTCCACCCGACCCTGCTCTTTCAGTCACTTCCGTATGGGTATGCTTGTTAGCAAGATCGCCTTTGCCATCCTTCACCGCCGCATTGTCCTTACTCTCACCGACACCAACTTCAACACCTTTGCCCAGATCCCCGTTCCTTTTTTCATCTGTTCGCACACGCCTATCACTGCCGGCGTCGCCGAACACAGTTTCCGGGTCCTCACCCCGGCTAAGGGCGTCGATGGCCCTCTGCGCCGTCTCCACGCTCTCGAAGACGCGCCCGCTCCCCCACCTGCTGAGTGCCATGCTCTTCGCAATCGCGCCTCCTGCACTCCCGCCAGCGGTACCGGTACCACCACCACCACCACCCGCCTGTTGATGATGGAAGAACCCGAGCAGGCCGCGCCTGGTGCTCCCCGCCGAGACGAGGTCCGCGAGGGCGCGCATGACCTTCCATCCGGCGAGGACGTCGCGCACGACTCTCTCTCGCTCTGCGTCATCCAGGCTAGCCAGCTCACGCTGCGCCTGCGTGATCCGCGCTCTCCTAATCAGCCGCCTCGTCTTCTCGAGCGTGCTGCCCCGGCGCTCGGCCTGCTTTGCGACGCCCTTAAGGGTGTAACCGAAGGGGCCTACGATCGCCGCGAGGTCCTTCAGCACGAACCCCGTGATGCCCATGCCGACACCGGCCATGGCGCCCTTGAACCCGCGCTCGCGTGCCCCGCGCACCGGCAGTCGCACCAGCCCCGTCCATCCGTCGTAGATGCCGTAGATGAACTCGGACCGCGCCGCCTGGAGGCCGGACTTGATCCCCGTCACACGTGTCGGCGTGCGCACGGTGTCGTCGCCGTACAGACGAGGCGCGTTGTGGAACCCCTGTGCTAGGGCTAGTGCAAGGTCGACAGGCGCGTGTGCCAGAGCGCGCCCAGACTTGCCTACCCCTTCCGAGATTTCGTTGAAGTACTCCTCCTGGCCGTCATCGGTCAGGCCGGCGGTGCCAGGGGTCGTGGCAGTGGCTGGTGTTCTCGTGCCAGAAGGCCCGTCAGCCAAGGATGTACCACGCCGGGCGTTATAATTTGTCCCTGCTTGTCCCTCCGATTGTGTGCAGCGCGGAGAGTTCGGTGCCGTCGTGCAAGAATTGTTTGACGATTTACTCTGCCGCTGTCGTCTCCTCGCCTCCCTCTTTCTCCTGCGCTCTGCTCGCTTGTGGGATAATTTGGCTAGTCGGTAGGGCACGCTACCTATGCCACTAAAGACATTACCAACTGTCCCTGCTATAGATCCCGCAATACCGCTAAGTGGCTCTCCGGGCCCCATAAAGTCGTTCCATTCTTTGTGACGTATCGGACGCAAACCCCGCCAGGTGAGGAAACCTCTGTCAACCAGGATATCTGCCGCGAGGGCGCTGAGCTTGAGCCCCGTGCCTTTGACCTTCCATGCTGCCACCCGATCCGTCAGTACGGCGCAGCGCATGGAATTCTCTCCTTCGAGACATAAATGCGAGTGGAAAGATCGCACCGCGTTTTTAGCCCCGTTGCCTTCAAGCTGTATTGATTCGGCAATCTTCCCTGCTTCCGTTTTTGCCTTATCCGTCAGGCAAAACTTGATGCCTTCAGTCAACGCTTCAGTTGTCAGTCTTTTGTACGGAACAGGCATCGGTCCTGCTCCGGCACTGCCGATCATCGAGCCCCAGAAGTACTGATCGCCAAAGAAAGGCACGACCATCGTCGGCTTTCCACATTTGAGAGCGATGGCGGTCGTGCCGGCACCACCGTGGATGACGCAGGCCCGAACCCTCGGGAAAAGCCAGTCATGTGGTGTGTTCTCCAGCATGTAGACGTTGTCGGGTACGTCGTCCTGGCCGAGCCCACCCCATCCTTTGGAAACAAGGGCACGGACTCCAGCTAAATTTACTGCCTCGAAGATTAGCGTGGTGAAGTGGTCAGGGTCGTCTACGACAATGGAACCGAATCCAATATAGATGGGAGTTTCGCCGGCGTCGAGGAAGTCAACTAGGTCTTGTGGCGGCTCGAAAGATGAAGCGAGGTCGAGAAAAACAAAACCCGAAACATCTATCTCGTCGCCCCAATCTGCGGGTTTGGGTACGAGTCCGGGACTCCATAGATACGTGACGGGTACATGAAGGCGATAGGTGGCGCCAGGTGCCCATAACGTGGAAACGGGATCCAATCCGAGAGTCTTGCGACGGAAGTCGTTGACCAGGTCACCGAGGCCTTGCCAAACCATCATGTCGACTAAGGGATACGATATAAAGTTGGTGTAGCCCGGATCCACGTTGGATTTCTTAATCGCAGCTAAAGGGTGCGGAAAAGCCTGTGTTGGCGTATAAGGAAACGTAAACATCAAATGCAGAGGAATACCCAAAGCCTCGGCGCAGTGGATATGAGCGAAACTCGGCGGGTTGGCGATGATAGCATCAGCCACGAAGGGCGGCTTCTCGCCCATCATCTTCAAGTTACTGGTATCTCTTTCGTTATCGGTCGCGTTGGTACAGGCTCGCCAGAATCCCTCGAACATCTCTGCCATGGCAGCACGTCTCCTGCCGATGTCGCCTGCCTTGACGGTTTCCAGTTTTGGGATCATGCCGGGGTTCTTCACCATAAAGGCCATGAGCTCGGAGGGATCTCCGCCGACCGAGAAGAACTCCAATCCGGAGTCTTTCTCTACGAAGTCCCGAAAGGCGGGGTGGGTTGCGATCCGGACTCGGTGTCCGTAGTCTTCTTTGAGCACCTTTCCGATCTTCAAGAAAGGCTGGGCGTCGCCCCGGGAGCCAATAACCATTATGACGATATTGAGCTTCGGCTTCTTTACCTTCTGCGATGTTGCTGTGCTGGCCGAAGAAAGCCGTGTCGGTGTGGATCGGTGCCCAGACTTCCCTTCGCCTTCTTTGCCTACCACGGCCTTCTTGACGGCGGTACCGAGCGCTTTCGCCAGATATCCCGTATTACTCGTATCTTTCACTGTGATATTAAGACGACCATCTTTTTTAGAGACTTTGCCTTTTGTCTGGTAGTTCTCGTTTTGGACCCGAAACCATCCCAACCTCTCCTCCTTTCTCAACTTCCTACGCCGCGCCCTGTCCCTCTTCTTCGCCTTTCCAACTTTGGTCCCACCATCCTCTTCCTCTCCAGAAGACGCCGAGCTAGACGTATCGTCATAGTCGTACCATTGATCTGCTGGCCTGCTGTTGAGAAGGGAAACGTTCGTTCCTGCGCGCTGGACACGGTGAGGAAGATGTTCGGTTTGACGGGGTGCATCGGTAAGGAACTTCTTTTCTAAATGCGGTCGCCCGGACCCAGAGGGTCCTGCAGGGTCAGGGGGCGGTTGAGCGAACGGCTCGGAACGTGTCTTCGGTAGGCTTTCTGCAAGGTCGGGGGCTTTAGTGGTCGCAGATGGCTTGTCTGCTCTTGCGCTCGCCCCTGCAGTAGCTGGGGACTCCACGTCAGGAGGGACTAGGTTCGGATAGATCAGGTGGCCTTCGTTATCGCGGAGTACAATTCGCCGCTGTCCATCTCGGTCTACAGCCTCCGCAAGGACCTTATCATATTCGTCGCTCTCTATCGGAGCCGTCGGTGGCTTGTCGAACTCGACAGGAGGCATTGCGCCTCTGGGTAGGATTGACGGCTTGTGTACGCCGTCGTTAAGTCACGGTTCGTATAGTGGATGAGGCGTCCAGGGATGTGTTGGTGGGACGGGGCCAGGAGATCAATGGAGAATGGCGTATATAGCTATTCCGTGATGACGTAGACATTCCAAAGTATTCTATGTTGCCCGGGAATGCCTAGGCTTTGGACCGTGGTATGATTCAACAATCCACCATGCCAGGCTCGCTCGCTTCTGCTCAACAAAAAAGTCTCCGTACTTGGACGATTGCACCTATGAATAAGTGGACATTGGCGGCGGAACTCAGCGAGATGATTGTAACTGAAAGATTGCATAGTGGCCATATTTACCCGGGCTCGAAAGGGGTTCGTAAGAAAACATAACGTTCATGATACGTGGGTGTTCGTTGTGTACAATGACAATGACATCACCTTAAACCTAGAAGAATGACTAAGCCCAGGGGCGGATTGTGGCAGTGGCAAGGGTGGTGTGCCTTCTCGTTTTGTGGCTTGCGTTAACCGTTCAACGTTATCGCGATATCCGCATTTTTCGACGAATAGGATGCATGGGGTTGTCCGCCAGGGGGCGGAGCCTGGGAGCCCCCATAATATTATTACCTTCGTTTTAGTCTTACCTTACTGGCTTCCGGAGCCGACCTCCTATCTGAGCTAATGCCCTGCCACATAACCAATCTGCGTTTCTGCCCCTGCTACATCACCGCTTTGAGTTTCCTATTATGACCAACAACAGTCGGACGTCAGATAGGGGGAATACGTACACCTGGACTCCGGAAGACGTCATGCAATTCTAATCCTGGCGAGGTGGGTCTTGATTATTTGCTGCTGTTTGGGTCTCACTGCAGGAGGCCGTCAAGGTGGTGGACAAAATAATTGATAGTGTCAATGGGTGTATTGTGGCTCAGGGCACTGTCAGATTTTTAGCCCACCACCTTGCCCGTCCGATGTGGATAGGGATAGGAGAGTTTAGTTTCAGCTTGCCATTGCGATCATTGGTTAACGGGTTACATTTGTAGAGGTTATGCCGTGTTTTCAATTTGCTTCGTCTTTGTCGGTGCCTATGGAGATTCTAATTAATATCGGGCTTATGAGTGTGGGCAAGAGCCCGTATAATCCAGTAACGATGCTTCTTAAAACGGCCACCCGGTTATACAGCTTTCTTCGCCTCTCCGGCTCTCTCCGGCTCTTCTATGGATCACTTACCGGCCTTCAATGGCCCTTCCTTCGTGCCGACTTTCGTCATGTATCCGAGGACCCTCCTCGCGTTCTCCCAGTTCAGGGCGCGCGCTATGATGGTCAGCCGGACGGCCTCCGTGATCAGCATGGGTTGTTCCCGGCCCCACGCACGAATCCAGCTGGTCCGCTCGCCGACGGTGGCCATTAACAGCGCGCCCACCTATGAATGATCCTGATATCCTCTTTCCTGATTAGGGCCCCGACCGCTGCGGCGGCGGCCGGCTGGAGCTTCCAGAACTCGACCGGCTAGTCCTTCGCGATGTTGAAGCACTGCCCGTCTGCGCGCATGTCGGGGCGTGGCGGAGGGGTTTTCCTGTACTGCTCGCCGTGACGGTGTCGCACTTCCCGAACGCGGTCGCAGGACTCACGGAGATCGCAAACATCGAGAAGTTGCCATCCTCGTGGTTAGCAGCGAGGCTCTCGGCTTGTCAGAGTTCCGACGTTATAATGAAGCCTACCCACTGAGAGGACTGCCCCACAGTCGATGAAGTTGTGAAGCAATGCGGCTTGTTGTGGGGCCGAAATACGGACCTACACGGAACCGGATCCGCCGTCGTGCTGATATTGTAAAATACTACCATCATATTACCTAGGGCTCGGGCATCTCTTGGACACCCCGTCTGACCGGTGATGCTTAGTCAAAAGGGGGTGTATCGCTTTCCTATCATAATCGGAACTCTGAAGGACATGGTCGGGGAAGCACATTCATTACTTGACGATTTTGCCACCGTCTGTATGTCCCCTGGTTAGAGATCGGCCATCTAACTAGGTATGCATGTCGATGTGATCACTGTACTACTTTGCAGTTAAAACACGTACGCGGGGGTCCGACTGCTCCGGAGCACTTCACGGTCCGGGCGGCTGACTGACCTCTTCGAGAATGACTCTCCAGATTTTAGACCCGAAGGGTTAGTCGCCGCTGGTCAATAAGATAATTATGGTGCGAGTCTAGGCCAGGTGACTGGGGCGCTCCGGTTCCGCAGGAGAACATATTCGACATCGGCCAGGTAAACTGCTGAACCGCTCAGACCTGAAGACGAGGTGTATGAGCCCGAGGATATAATGCGGCAGATACACGTTAGGCATCCTACTACCATCTCCCACGGCCTATTGCATTCTTTGGTCGGACGGCGTTGTTAGGCTATAAGAGTTTGTCTGCTTTCGTACATAACTTGACATACGCTTCCGTGTCGGGTGCCGGGAGCAAACGTCCCCAGGAAACTCCTAAACAGATCATCTAATAACCACATAACAATGGCCATATGTCCCCAACTTTGAGAATGACATATAGCCACCGGCAGCCGCAATAACGGTAACTTAAATGTTAATATGCCCCATAAGCGGTCATATTCACGTTTGATCCGATTTGTTATATGAGGTTCATATTTGTAAAAGCACATACCAAACGGAGCAACCGTTTATCATGTGTCATTCTCGCAGTCGGGGACATATAACTCTATATTACCATACCTATGAAAAACCAAAAAAAACAATTGCACCCTAAGCCTCCGTTACCCAAAATATATGCATGGCCGCTTTAGAGACTTATGATGGTAACCCTGTTAACATCTTCGCAGGGATCCCACATGAATATGAACAGCTGTAGACTACGGCTGAAAGTCAACCTATAAGTTGACCGAACAGCCAACACTAGGGTCCTTTGAAAAAAATCAAGTAGCCCGAGCAACGGCATGTAAATGAACGCTCAGGCTAAAAACACGCCACTTATACAAGTAATTAGAAGTAAAATATCTTATTAAGTAAATATCTAAATAATTCCGACCCCAGAATCTCGGAAGTAGGTGTTCTTCTCATCTGCTCCTACGTTCACCAGTACCAACGGAAAGCAGACCGCTCAGCCTCTCTCCCCTTTGCTACTTATATACCAGACCCTCTCCCCACTGCTCTCCAATACCTCCAATAAGAAAAGTCTAGAACGGTGGATTCGGCAGCGGCCGCGGCCCCACGATCTGCCTGCGTCCGGCCCCGATGCCCTGGGCGCCCTTGTTCTGGGAATCGCCGCCCGTGTACCCGGCCCACTGGCCGACGTCCCAGCGGCCCCCGATGCCGCCCCCAATGCCCTCGACGCCGTCACCGCTCCTGACGGCCGTCGCCGTCTCCTTCTGCGCCTCCTCCCACTCGCGCTGGCGCCGGCGCTCGTTCTCCATCTCGCGCTCGAGGAGCGACTTGGACGCCCAGCCGCCGGCCCTAGTGGCCGCCTGCGACTGCGCGCGGCGTCGGTCCTCGGCGTCCTGTTCCGTGGTGGCGCCTAGCTCGCGGGCGTAGGTGGGCTCTGGGCTTGGCTGTTGGGCGGGTACGTGGCGGTTCGTAGCCAGGAAGCGGTCTGTGCGGTTTTCTGGTGGTGAGGTCCGGACTGTTGGCATTGTTAATGATGATGCCGAGGGGGTGGGAAGTGGACGGGAGGGGAGACTGGGTGGGGAGGTCGTCGTCCTTGGGCCGAAGCTGCTGGAACCGTTGGACTGCCCTGGAACGGGGAGGGGTCTAGCCTCGCCTGTTCGCTGGGGCCGGAGGGGTGATGGGTTAACCGGTACTCCTTTGGGGACGGGAAGTGGGCGTTGGGGTAGGGCAGGATTGCTCCGTTGAGGTGACTCGACCTTGTAGTTATCCCATTGGGTTTGCAGGACCTCCCTGTCGTTCCGGGACCAGGAATCATGGCGACTCGGCGGGCGCTCCGGCCGATCCTTATTCGGCCTGCTGCGCGACCGGTGCCGGCCTTTGGACGGGGATCGCCTCTGCCGTTCCTCTTCGTATTCTCGCTCTCGTTGGCGGGCCAACTCCAGTTCCTTCTCTAGTTGTCTTATCCGCTCTCTGTAGTCGCCGGAGCTCCTTGGATTCGCGAGACGTTGTTCGGGGCTAGCGGACTGCAATCTGGCCTCGCTCTGGCTTTTCGCCCGCCGTCTCTCTTCTGCTAGTCGTTCCTCGGCCTCTTCCTCCTCCCTCCGCCGCTTCTCCTCGGTGAGCTTCCATTGCCGCTCTTCCTCTTCCCAGCGGCGTTTCTCCTCCTCTGCCTTGCGCTTTTCTTCGGCCCTCAGTCTCGCGGTCTCGTCGCTCCATTTCCGCTCCTCTTCTAGTCGGGCTCTTTCCTCTTCACCCTTTGATTCTATCTTGCGCCTACGCCCCGCTTCTTCCATCTGTTGTCTCTGGCGCTCGGCTTCAGCCTCCTGCTCCTTCTTCTTGAGCTCTTTCTCGCGAGCACTAGGCACAGCGGGACCGGCGCTAGTGATCTGCCGTCGGCCGCCATAGACAACGCCCAGGTTTCCCTGGCTGGCTCCACCCATGTATCCGTACTGAGCGATGTTCCAGGCCGGGCTCGTAACACCTTCGTGGCGCTTCTGGCTCCAGGTAGACACGGTAGGTGAAGATCCTCCCTTGTCACTGGTAGGGCTTCTCGCGGCGGGGCTCAGGCGCCCAGAACCAGAGTCCCCTGTTTTGGTGGCGATGAGGCCAGGACGTGAGCCTTGCGACGCGTTGCTAGCATTAGATATACCTCGGCTCCTAGTCGATGTAGGCCCGGCATCTTGGGGGCCGGTGACGTTGATGCGCGAGACGGGTCCAATTACGGAAGGGAAAGCGGAGGGGTTCGCTGCATTTGCGGCTCGCGAGAAGGCGCCGAGGCATTGGAGGACCTGGGCGGGATCCTTCTTCTCGAACAAATCCACGGTAAGGAAAACATCGTGGTCTGGCAAGTTCAGCGGCGGTGATTGGCAAGCGCGAAGAAAATGCGAGATATTCTCCATCTGGACGAAGGGCATTGCGGATTTCTTGAATTTGATCCCTGGTTGACCAAGGGCCAGGTTGGCGATTCTACGGCAGATGTTAGCAAGGGCAATCTTACGCAGAGGTGTCGACCATACTTGCAAAGGGCAGTTCCATCTTTGAGTGAATCTAATAGGTCGTTCGAAGCTAGCTTCTCACCCAAGATACCCTCAATCCACAGCCGGGCTTCGTCAGCAGCGGCGGGAGTATATTTCTCGAGGCGTAGCTTGCGCAAGTCCCTGTCAAAGGACATGATGGGCAGACACCTCAGACGCGAGGTAACGGGGTCCGGCCCAGTCGGTGATTGCTCGGGATATACGCAATGCAGCGTTGCTCAATCAATGTCGGAGGAGATAAGATGCAACTTGTCGACGGCCGGACGAGTTTGGTGAGAACTGGAAGGTATTGAGGATTTCACAAATACGGGTAGGGATACTCAAGGGACTAGAATGCGATCTCTAAGGTCGTAGGGAATTTATTCTAGAAGGCTGCGAGGAATGAGTGTAATATGGTGCAATAATGATAGGGGGAAATGCGACAGGGAATCCCCACTATCTGTCATTTGTGCAGATGAGGTCTGACGTCGGGTTCATCCCAGAAGCCCATGTGCGCCCCGTTCTTAATAAATGAGCCTTAATTAGCTGAACAAGTGGAAAACCCGAGTGGCTGGTTAGTGCCTGATGGTGGCACCTGCGTCGGTGAGGGGATGACTGGTGGCTGATGGCTGGCGGCCGGTGGCTGGTGGCTGGTGCAGGTCATCAGCCTCTTGGTTCTTGCATAAGCGGTTGAGCTGCATAACTAGCTCTGCGTTCTAACCCAATCCTTTCTTAGTCGCATAATTGCAGCCCCACACCGCAGAGTCAGTCACTCACGGTAAGAATGACGTTTTGACTTAACGACAGCTGTCGACCAATTGCCAATCTTGCAATAGCAAGCAAATAATAGAACGTTGAAGCATCATGGACCAAGACGTCGACCTCGGCAACAGATAACCCTCAAGGCAACCCGCGACCTTTCCCTTCTCCTTCCCCTTCCCCCTTCGCCCTTCACACTCGAGCCGCAATGTCGACGAAGCAAGTAGGCCCCGTCCTCAAGGCCTGGTACAAATGGAAATCACTGCGGCTGCCATGGCGTAAGCGGTTCCTCGTCGGTTAGTACCTATCTTCCTCTCCCAGCCTGACCTCGCTCCATCGAACATCTCCCACGCCAACACTACCACCCGAAACAAACAGGCCTCGACCTCCGCGGCAACACCTACTGGGAATTCCGCCTCGCGCGCGGCGACCCGACGTCGCACCCGAGCAGGACGACTCCCTCGGCTTCCGCGCACCAATCAGGGCAGAACCAAAACCAAAGCCAGGCCTACCCCTTCCGCCGCATCGTGCACTACCCGCGCTCGACGCACCACAGCGAGGTGACGGTGCCGCCGGCGTGGCATCAGTGGCTGCGATACCAGCGTGCATCGCCGCCGACGTTGGAGGAGCAGTTCGCCGACGCGGCGCGCCAGGAGCGCATCAAGGTGCTCGCGGCGCAGGCGGACGCGCGGTGGGCCGCCAAGCCGAGCTACCTCGACGCGCCCGGCACGCAATCACAGGCTCGGGCACAACAGGTGCAGCAAGAGAGGAGAGAACAGCCGGGCCAGGAGATGGGACAGGCGGTCCCGGCACTCGACACGGGGAAGACGCAGCCGCATGAGCGCGCGGCGCGGGAGTGGGACCAGGAGGCCGAGGACGGCGTCAAGAGCCACATCGAGAGCCCGGCCGATCAGCTCCGGGCCCAGGAGCAGGAGCAGGGGCAGAAGCAGGGCAAAAAAGGGGTTGAGACACAGAAGAAGGGAGCGGAGGAGGATCCGTGGAAGAAGGCCGATGCCAGGAGGGGCGGGCCCAGCGAGACGTGGCAACCGCAGGCGTGGAATCCCTCATCGGCTCCTAGGAGGCGGTGATGATGCGCGTATATCCTTAGCCTTGGGGAGAGGTGGCTGGGGCGTGCGAAAAAAAGGGATATATAGATAGATATACGGATGGATGGGCGATCCAGGTGCCCACGAAAAGAATTCGTAGAGTGTATCATTACTGTAATATTGTACAGACACGGGATGTTGGGACCGATCTACCAGCCATGAACAATACACCCAACAATCGCTTTCCAGTTCTCCCTATACCTGCATCCGAATTTCACCAAACGCCAAGAGCATGCCTCCCTTCGAGCCCATAATAACACATCCATCCACGCCTACCAATCAAGCCTCGAATACCCACCATCCCCAGTGGAAGGGTATAGCTCTACTTACCCTTCTTCCCCGTGCTCTTGCTATTCGTACAAGTCGGACAGAACCAGCGACCACCCGGTTCCGCGTCCAGACCTACGCACTTAAAGTAGAACCACTGTACTTCACATTGTGGGTTTTCGCAAGCGATCATATCGCCCTGCGAGAGCCCCCGACAGATGCAGTGCGATCCCCTTCAGCGCCGTGATAGTCGTCGTCATGGTCCTCGTCATCGTAGCCGCCGCTCATAGCGGTCATGAACGTCTGATCAACATCATCTGGCCTGGGGCGTCAGCGTATGGTAGCGGCAGGGGGCAGAAAGACGGGCGACTTACCCTCATCCCTATCACCCTCGTCGCCTTCCCCGTCAAATCCCTCTATCAGGCTTGCGAGCACCCTCAGCCTCTCACCCGACATCTCCAAGACCATCCGCGACTCTTCATCATCCTCACCATTGCCGCCGCCACCGCCACCGGCACCTCTTCCGCGGCCCCTGCCTCCGGTCGTTTTTTTCTTCGCCTTCGTCTCCCGCGCCTGGATCCCCTTCTCAATGGCGTCCCTGAAGCCAGGCCCAAACTCTTCGCTACCGTCCCTCAGCACGATCTGCACCAGGTTCTCGACCAGCAGGGACACCTTGGCGTTGTCGTCGGCGGCGATGGTGTTCGCGGGGTACGGGAGGAAGCAGCGCTCGATGATGGCGGGCGAGATGCCGCCCGCGTCGTGGCGCGCCCGGTCGACCTTGGCGGGGCTCAGCGTGGTGCTCGGCATCAGCACGTACAGGATGCCCTGGTAGAGCGAGATCTGGGAGTCGACGCGGAGGGCCGAGCTGCTGCTGTTGACGAGGGCGGAGAAGATGGGCAGGGGGAGCGACCGCGCGGTGTTCTCGAAGCTCTCGTAGAGGTCGGAAAGATCGAACGGCGGCGAGGGGAGGTGGAAGCAGAGGCTGGATATCTGTCCTGGCGCGTTAGCGGCACGCCAGTTATACACTTACGTCGTTAAATCGACGAGGTTACCCACGAGAGAGAAGAGCCGTTGTCGCAAGGGGATCGACTCGACGAATGCGGGTTCTAGGGCTTGGAAATCCTCACCCCCGATGTTTCCAGAATTGACCCTTCTCTTCTGCGGCGTAGGGGGCTCCGAGGCTTGAGACGAATACACAGAGTCGTCATCCAGCCAACACCCGAAATCGCCCTTCTCGATGTTGACCGTCACCCGCTTTCTCTTGCTCAGCACCTTCTTCGATATCCCCTTGTGCTCTTTGTGCCAGACCTCCTGAAAGGACGAGCTCGCGAGTTTGCTTCCGTCGGCGAAGATTGCTTTCATGATCCACTTGAGTCCGCCGCCGGCGTTCCTCCCAGATCGCTGGCCGATATAGGTAGCGATCAGCGATTTCTGCAGCAGCGGAAAGTTCTCGTAACCGTTGTCGACATCCAGTCTATGCCGCTCCTGCAGATCGGCTTCCAAAACGTCAAGAAGGAAATCGAGCCACTGTTTCCAGTGACGCCAGCGGTTCGGGTACAGCACGCTGCAGTTAAAGGCCCACCCTACTACGCGGAAGAAATCCTGACCGCGCACCCAGACGCCATCTTTCGCGTATTTTCCCGCCAGCGGGACATAACCACGACTATCATCGTAATCGTCCGATTCCGAATCCGGCGACTCCGACCTCGGTGTAGCGCCGCGTAAAAACCTCGAGCCGCTCGAGAAGCGGAAGGCGTCTTCGAACCTCGCGTTTAGGGGACCGACTAGGGATAGTAGACTTCGGAGATAGACTAGGGATTCGGTGGCTGCCTCGGGCCAGCCCGGCTCCTTCGGACGGGTCGTGAAATCGGGGTGCACCAGAATGGTGCTCAGGACACTCAGCTGGTTCGGCGGCGGGCTGTAGATGGCACCCTTGGAACGGTCTTGGCTGGGGGACAGCAGGCTGTTTAGAAGGTTCAGAGTAATTAGGGCTATGGAGATGTCAATACACTTTGGTGGTCACTCCAATAACGAGCGGGACTAACGTAGATTCTCCTCCAGATAGATCTGGCAGTGGTGCTTGAGCTCGAGCGGAAGCTGTCGCGCCTTGTAATAGGACGGGCTGGTCGCGGCCTCGCCGGGGGTACTAATATCGGTGATGGTGATATCTAAGGGATCCGGCGGAGACGCAGTAGCCGTCACGAAAGAGTTCGGCGACGATAAAGGGGACGTCGACGGTATCGGATCTTCTAGGGATGGCACCATCGTGGGCTACATTAACGCGTAAATGGAAGGGATAGGATGGGAACGCGATGGAGGGGATACCGTATTTCTTATCGCGGTTTTAAGAGTATCGCGGGGGTCGAAGTTTAGCGCGTCTCTCCATGGTGGAGCCGCCATTAATGTCAGAGCTTCGGTTCCCTCTTTAGAGATGTGGGGGGTTGCCGAAAGCCGGCTATGCTATGCCTGCCTTACGTAATACCATATCCGGTACTTGCATTCTTTTTTATATTCTGTAAGGACTCTAGTCTACTAGGCTAGAGTCCGTCCACCCGCCGCCCTTCCCGCTTCCGCTCGATCGGACTAGACCTTGAATAAGTGGTATATGTATTCCACCTGACATTGTTCCGGCCTCCTTGGAGTCGTAGCAAAAAGAATAAACTACTTTCAACCGTTCAATCCTTCTTTTTGTCTGGTCCTTGGTGGTGACTGGATTGTATATAATTATGTTTTAAAGGCGTGCCATGGCGTGCTATGACGGATGTGCTTTCGAGACTTATCTTAAGTGAACAATGGGAAGTCATATATCTATTATCAGAACAAGTACGGGGCGCACTGGCAGAGTTACGGGGAATCTTCCTTGTGAAACCTGTCAAAGGGCGTGATCAGTTGAATACGAATGCTACCCCAGAACCGACGGTCTAATCAAGCTCGCCTCATGTTACAAACGTATGGATTCTAGTACGAATCTATCCCTATTGCCTCTTAAATACAACGGCACCCGCTTTCTACAGCGCCAACTATATTATTAGACGGCTAAGCAGACGAAAATATTCTCCAAGAAACTAGTTGTTGGTTTTCAAGGTATTTTCCAGGCACTTCGAGATCCTCCTAACCCCCTTATAAACGATGACTAATGAGTTTGGTCGGGGTATGTATGGTTGCTGGAGGAACTTGTTGCTAGGGAGTCCTCAGGTTATATTAACAGTGGCGTAGGTTCTCAACCCCACTAATTATTTGTATGTATGCAGACTAATCAGAACTTCCACTCCCACTTATTTAGGAGATGCAACAACAACCGCAACTAATTGAGTCCGTTTCGTGACGGGTTTGTATGAATTCTATAGGTCTTCATGGCTTGAAATGTCGGTCAACGCCAACTAGTTCCCCACAATGGACCCTTCAAAAGTTTGCCAGACATGGGGCAGATTGGCGCCTGGAACACACTATAGTTCTTCTAGATTGCGGCGTCTCCCACTTCGTGCGACGTCCGCCGTCACGTCCCCTCATTCTCTCAACTGCCTGCTTTAAAACACTGCCAACTATCACCATCAGCGCCGCTGCAAAAAATGGCGACGTATACCAACGATGACGACACGGCGGGCATCCCGCAGGCGCCTGAAAGACGACACACGGACTTGCTGTCGTTTCTGCAATACTTTGAAACCCTATTCCTCATTGACGATTCCGAGCACATGAAGAGACAATGGAGCGATGTATCGGCCCTCATCCAGGCGGTCGCTCCGGTCACCCTTCAATACGACGAAAATGGTTAAAAGCTCATCACCATGATATGCCATTCTGTTCGTCTTGCTAAGAGATATACATAGGTATTGACATCTACTTCGTCAACCACCGACCCCTGTTCTACTTCCCCGGCATGTCAGTTCGCAAGTCCGGGTACAACCACATCGGCAAGGTGCACAGCGACACGGGGAAGCGTGACAGCACGCAGGCCATCTTCCGGGACGTCAAGCCGGGCGGGAAGTGCAAGCTCGGCGCGCGGCTGGGCAAGATCCTGTCCTGGTACATCGAGCAGCTGAAGGCTGACCCCCAGCGGGCCCCGCTCAACGTTATCGTCATCACCGCGGGCATCTCGGCCGATGACTACACGGGCCCCTTGCTCGAGGCCGCCAAGGAGCTGGACGCCATGCGCGCTCCCGAGCACCAGCTCGGCGTCATGCTGTTCCAGCTCGGCGACGACGAGGAGGCCCGCAAGAAGTTCGAGCACGCCGACGACCATATGTGGAAGGCCGCCGGCACGCGCGACATCGTCGACACGGTGACCTGGCGCGGCTGGCCCGCCAGCTTCTCGTCCGATGACATGGTGAAGGCGGTCTTGGGCGCTGTGTCTAAGAAGCTGGACGGTGCCAAGTCGGCGCTGGAGGGGACGACGCCACCGCAGCGTCGGGAAACGACTGTCTGATGTAATCTCCTTTGACAGCCTCTTTGCATAGCTATGTTTATCAGCTTTAGCTCTGGATTCGTAAATCGGAGTTAGGCCTGTTCTGAGATTGTAAACGTGCCGCTGTGTCATCGTTTTGGCGTAGCGACACACGAACGTAGGTAGTCACTAGGGAATAGGGTTTAGGGAGCCGAACTAAAGCCTAGAAAATGCTTTCGGATATTTTTTTACTATAAATCAAGATTCCGTATTTGATACCCGAGGGACTTGAAGCGATCAGGGTACACCCGCCTTATGATCTTCCTACATGGACAGTGTATCCTGTCCACGCGTTACTATCCATATTGCGCTGTTACAATCGTAACTGGTTTTTCAAAATTTCATTGTAGGCGGGGTAGTAAGCTCCTGGACAACATAACCCTCGGAGACTCCCACAATACATAGCGTTAAACTTCATCACCCACAATCCACGACCACCTATCGTCCTCCATATACTGTTGCGAGATGCTTCTTCCAATCCGCTAGCCTGTCCAACATCGGTCGCAGCGTTCGCAAAATTGAACCCGAGCGATCTGGCAAGCCGAGATTCATGAACCGTCCCATATGATCCAAGGACAAATTCCATTGAACTGAAATGCCTCATATGGCGATGCATTATCCCGCCATAACTTTCGGAGTCTCTTGTCGATAACCAGGACCTTTTCAACGCCACCGTAGACTCAGCCCAGGCCGCGAACGGCTTTCCGTCGCTGCTCGAGTCGCCTTAGGATACAGAACTTGTCGGCCCAATATTGGACTGGCTTAGCCTCTCGGGGATACAATTGCTGGATACGTAATTGGAAATCCCCAAGCAAACATCCGGTTAGGTTATTCTTCATTATGTTTCCAATTCCATATAGCAACACTTGGGAAATGGCAGCGTAGCGCTGGATAACCCATTAGCCCTTGGCTTGCTAGCCAGGGGTTTCCCGTGCTAAGTGGTAGAATGCTGATGTCGAACAGATCGAGTTCCGCTGTACTACTCCTTCTTGGCCCCGAATAGTGAACCACAACAGAGGGTATACTGTCGTCATCTTGCATCTTCTCAACCTGGGAACTGATGCCAGTTCGTGAGTAGTGTTTATACTCTCATCAAAGATACGCACGCTCTGTTCGATAAGTCTTCTTGTCAGTCTGCTATGCGTTACACTCCAAATCGAGTTTGTTTCACCCAAGAAGCGAGGAGATTAAACGACGATATGCTCAGATGCCGCCATTGGAGGGCCACGATTTCCCCCGGGCACCACCCTTGGTCTTTGAGCATGTCGTTTAGGGCGTCTGGTAGAGTGCCTAATGATATAACGGTGAAACCACTGAACATGAACCTTGGAAACATGCAGACCGAGCACTGAGTAGCGACTATTGTGCCGCAAGGTAGACAGGGGGGTCGGGCAGAGTTTGGTGAGGCTCGGCCTGCCGGGTGGTAAAGAACACCTTTGCCTTATGAAGGCATTGATAGAGAAGCTGTTGGGGTATGACGAGATCCGTCTACCCATATGGTAAGGTTGTCTGAATTATAATATGCATCTGTATGTATAACACATGGGTTATCCAAGACATTATCCACCCTCTAAAAGAAGAGGGAGGGGGGGGGAGAAGAGCCTCGCGTATGTATGTCTGTATGTCAGTTGAGGCAAATAGCGAAGACCATTAGCGCTGTTAGGAATCAAGCCTAACTAACTATTTAGCTCCGCCTGTAGGGTCCGGTTGCCCAATTCCCGCATTTATATGCACCAAGGTCCTGAACCCGGCGCTGGACAAAGTGTTCCATTGGACTGAGGCGATGGTCTAACCAGTCGCGGCCAGCAGCAGCGAAGCCGCACCATGGCAAGCGTAAGCGTAAGTTAATCTTCGGCCTTTGGGGTTCACCGGAACCAGACACTTAGAGAGCTGGCTGGCGTGTTGCCACTGTTTGGGCCCAAAATTTTCCAGGGTACCTAGGTATACAGAACTAAACCAGTTTTCGGGCGATCCACCCAGCCGATCGGCTCGGCCCGCGTCACCGGCATCCGGGCCTAGCTCTGCGGTGTTACTCGATTTGTGGGTACTAGTTACAGCCGGAATTCTCCATACCGTTTGTCGGAATATACTCGGGTCACCAGGCGCACGATACTTGATGGGTTGCTTCCCCTGAATAGCATCTGCCAAGTTCCTTGTCCGCCGAATCACTGCATACTAAGCCAGGCTCGAAGGAGGACGGAATAGGTCGTTTTAGGCGGTTGCCGCATCCACGTCCGTGGCAAGTCCATCTACGGTGTGCCGGTACTGGGGCGGCTGGTCTGGGGGCCGGGGGGGGGGGGGGGGCGG
>QJNU01000663.1:0-39885 GCA_004154915.1 Monosporascus ibericus | reverse complement strand
CTCTATATATAGTGTGGGAGCCCCGGAACAACGTTGTTACGGGGTCTCTACAGCTCCTAGGGGCGTTGATGACTAAGCAAGTGACCCCTATTCTGCGACATAGTACCTAAGTGAAGAGCAGACGGGGAAAAGAAAATAAGACCAAAGCGATGGGACATGGAGAAAACAACGAATGGCCTGCGTCTCGCAATGCAGTTGTATATACCTGTTAGCACAGACGGCTGTGACTTCCAGCCCAAATCATCCGGAACCATACTATCAGGCTAGACATGTCCCGAGAATGTGCAGCGGACCAACGAAGCCTCCGCATCGTTTCAAAGTGTAAACTCCAGATATGCCATTGCATCTGCCCACCACTTATTGATTAGCAGAAGTGCGGTATACACTATCGGGTACTCTGTACGCAATGAGGAAAGTAGCAACAGTATGCCTGGTATGTACTGCACAGGCCCCCTCTAGGGCGAGATATCCGAAAGTTAAGCCTTTCTCTTTGGAATTAACGAGGTGGCGAATGTGGAGGTTCGCCTTGCTTGCAACGGATCATGCCTTGTCCACTTCTAATAGCATAGGCTGGATGCACGTAACATGTCAGGCAGAGAGAGATCCGTAAGAAGCCGTACTCATCTCACATATCTGAGGACGGGCCATTACCGCCTTGATGGCCTTGAACCATCCCTATAAAAGAATCATCCAGCAACCTTAAAGTTGTCGTTCACGCTGTGAGTTATTGTGCGCTATTGAGCATGTCTGGTGTAGCTGGATACGCGTGCCAATTTCCACCGGCCTTCCTCCTTTCTGCGGTGATCAAGACTCCGACAACGAGATCAACCATGAGCCGACCATCGATGAAGTCAGGGAGGAGACAGCGGCAGATATGGGAGGCTCGAAAGTTCTGGTTCCGGATTTACAGCATGTTGTCGCCCACTGGCCTTCTGCAGTCTACCTCAGGCTGAGTTGGAGCGGTTGGATGACGAAGTTATGCGCACATTTGAATCGTGGGAGCCTCTGCTGCTTGTATCATGACTTAGACTCTAACTATTGCTATCATGCAACATCTTCTGTTCCCCAAAAGACAAGGTCGTCTTCGAAAGATGAAGGAGTCTGTGGTCACTCTCTTTGGTACATCATGGTAGGCATATGCCCCTTCTGACGCTCTGCAGGTTGGCACACTTCTATTCCTTTGGGTAAATTCTTACATACAGCCCCCCTTTTATTCCATCTGTAGTATCTTGCTAACGCAATATCAAAGCTCTTTGCATTTGACGATGGTACGGAATCCACGAGCGTTTTGCATCGGGCATTGTCATTTTTAACAGCTATTAGAAAGAGTTAGGCTATTCGCACATTAGTTTTTTATATGAGAGCCATACATTACCGTTTTTACACCTGCCAACGGCCCGTTAAATCTTTGACGGCCCGTTGCAGCAGAAGTCATGAGAATCGCCTTGACCCCATACATTAATATTTAAACACATTTACCAATAACCAGACCGATACGTAAGCGTTAAGATATTGTTACGAAACAGGAAAGGACTCCCAGGCCAGAATTGAGACCCTAGGAAGGTGACCCCAACGGGTAAACCCCGGCCCCACAAAATGATCTCTGTCACGTTGACAGAGACCATCCAGAGACTCCTAGGGGACCATACAGAAAGGCTTCAGAAACCTTAAGGAAATAAAAAGGATATATACGAACCTATCTCCCATATAGATAGCACCTACTTAGTTTCGCTCCTAAACTATCAATCTAAGCTTTCAACTAAAAATAACTGTACCGTTCTTTAATTAAGGGAAAAGTTTTTAAATTTTTTTAACGAATAAACCCTTAATAAATTATTTTTCGCCTTATTATTACTTACAAATTAAAACCTTATTTCGGATATTACTTATACTTCCGGATAAATATATAATAAGTTCGTTATATTTTAATAATTTTTTAATTAATAACCGACGGATAATTTTAAGCTTAATTAAGTATAAGTTTTTTTAAACTTAATAAAGATAATATTATAAAACGACGTTTAAAAAATAAATAATATTTTTAATTCTTATTATAAGCTGGTAAAAAATTAATAATTAAATTAAATAATTTACTTTTTATCGAATTTTTTTTTAACTAATTAATAATATTATATCTTTTATAACCCGTAACAAAAGAAAACCTTTTTTTTCTTAAACTTAATAATTAACCCCGGCTTTAAAAAATATTATTAAAGTTTAAAAAAATTCGGAAAAGGAAGAAAAGTTAATAATCTAGGAACTTTAAGGCCCGAAAGGAAAAAAAAAAGCTTTTTCTTAAAAAGAAAATAAAAATTTTATTACGTAAAATTTAAGCCCTAAAAAAAACCAAAAAAAAACCCTAATTTACCCAAAAAAATATGGCTTAATTTACCCGAAGAATAAAGAAAAAAACCTTAACACCCCTATTATTCGGCCCTAATCGGTACCGTAAAGTTATTATCCCACCCCTTAGTTATTACGGAATGCCGGAAATTAAGGGTTATAAACCAATTACTCCAAAACCTTATAACGAAATTATAAATATAAAAAAATTCCTTATCCAAATTAAGATTTACCTTAAATTTTATTAAAGCTCCTTAATGGAAAACTATCAAAAGGCAATAACCATCTTTTAGCTACTTATTAAACGAATTTTCCTATAATTCGAACCTATTATAAAAAATTACCTAAAAAATTACCTTAAAATTTTTTTAAATATTATTAATTATATTTTTAACGATTACCGATACTTTAAAAACCAAATACAAACCATATTTAAAAACCCAAATAAGGAATAATACGTAATAAAACAATTATACCTTTTTTATTAAACCAAATTAACAGCAAAATATACGACGGAATTTAACCACCTGGCCGCAATTTCCAACCTATTAAAAAACGCGTTATTTTATTTTTTTTACGATAACTTAAAACCTGAAGTTAAGGACGAAATATATATAATACCTAAAATAAAATCCTTTAAGGAATATACTAACAAAACAATTATCGCTAATCGACGTATTTTTAATCGGTACTTCGAAAAAAAAAGAATTAACAAACGAAATAACGATAAAAACTTTAATAACCAAACCAAAAAAAATAAGGGCAAGTTTTAAAAAAAAGCAAATACTATTTTAAAAAAGCTCCTAAAAAAAAATCTAATATCGAATGTTTTAATTATAACAAAAAAGGATATTTTAAAAGCAAATACGGCTTTTCCGCAAAAAGAAACTTTAAAAAAGAAAAAATTCCTTAACCTTAAAAAAAGGCTAAAATAATTAAATAAAAAACCGATAATAAGGCAGAAAAAGAAAAGAATAAAGTTAGCTCGATTGTTTTCTAATTAAAATTTATTATTACCATTATTATTTAAATCCAAAACGATATCCCAAAATACGAAAATTATCTTATTTGCCAGGACTTTAAAATTAAAACCTATAAATATTACCCCGGATAAATAACCTCCAGAATAGCCATAAAGTTAAAATATTTTTACCATTTTAATATATTTTAATATAAAATATACGATAAAAACGGTTAATTCCGACCCGACGCTAGTAATCATGGATAGTTATTTTCGGAGCTTTACGAATTCCCTAAATATACGGTATATATCAAATTACGAAAAAGCCAGCATAAATTGCGGCATTTTATTGCTTATTACGTCGACGACTATTTCGTATATCTTAAAACTAAAGAAAATAACGATTTTTGGCCTAAATAAAACGAAGAGATACTTATAAAACTAAATAATAAATATAAATGCATAAAAACTTCCCGGTAATTAGAATATTTTAAATTTTATTACTTATATTCCGAATTAGAATAAAGCTAAAAGGTTATATCGTAAAGATGTTGATGTTATTTCCCGATATTTTATATTTAATACGAATTCCTAAATATGGGAATACCTTTTTCGGAAGTTTACATTTTTAACTTGATAATTTAAAAAATACAAAATTAAAAATCAAGCCTAAAAAGAATAATTATTTTCGAATGCAAATATAATAAAAAAATATAATTTAAATATAAAAACGATTAATATATTAAATACGTTATTTGAAAAATATGCGAATAAAATTTTTTTAAAACTAAATACCATTATAAGTTAAAAAATGCCAAAAGTTTTCGAAAGTAAAATATTAAGGAACCTTAATTTATAAAACCTTATGCAAGATAATAAAAGAATTACGTAACCAAATCGAAATTCCATTTTAATACAAAAACAGCATATTTAAAGCCATAATCGATTTAAGAACCGAAAGCAACTTTATCTTTTCTGCGGCGGCAGAAAAAATCAGGTTTTTTGGAAATATAAATTAAAATTCTATAAGTTACGTACGGTAAACGGAAGCTTATTTAAGTATAAAAACGGACAAATTTTACGAAAAACGGAAAAACTTTCCGTTTGGATTTAAGGATACCAAAAACGAATTTCGTTAAATATTGCCAACATTTCCGGATATGATATTATTTTAGGAATACCATAACTTAGGACCAGCAATTTATATATTAATTGGAAATATTAAACATTTTCCTAAAAAAGTAATAAAAAATTACCTAAAAAAGACGAATAAAAGATATATTATATTATCAAAAAGGTATAAATGCTAAATCAAGCCGAAATAATATTACTTAAATATCGAAAATTTAAAGATTATTTAAGGATAAAGAAAACCACGAATTATTACTATATAATTAATAAAACTATCGGATACTTATTAAGAAAGAATATTATCCTAAACTTTATAAAATTTATTATATAAACCTTAAAAAATTAAAAGCCTTATAAAAAATTATTTAACTTAATTTAAAGAAAGGATATATTCGACTTTTTAACTTTCCCGCTAGATACCCCGTCCTTATAATACTAAAAACCAAAAACGGAAAACAAAAAATTAACGAAAATAAAGACCTGGTTTTTAGAAAAATTATTAATTACAGATAGCTAAACGATATTACGATCAAAAATGGATACCCTTTAACTTTTATAAACATACTAAAAAAAAATGCTAACAAAGTTAAATGGTTTATTGTACTTAATTTTCGAAACGGTTACTATCGTATTCGAATAGCCTAAAAAAAAGAATAAAAAACGGTATTTAAAACGATATACGGATTTTACGAATACTGAATAATGCTTATAGGACTTATTAATACCCCCGCCAGTTTTTAATGCTTGGTTATAACCACTTTACGAAAATTCCTGGATAAGTTCGTATTCGTCTACCTCGACGACATTCTTATTTATTCTGAAATTTTGGAAAAGCATAAACAGCATATAACTTAAGTACTTTAAACTTTAAATAAGGCAAACATCCGAATTAACTTAGTTAAAAGCGTATGGCACATACAGAAATTAAATTTTCTAAAATATATATTTACCCCTGGCCAAATTTAAATTTAACGTTTTAAAATAAAAGTAATTAAAAATTAACCTATCTTTAATAAAATAACCATTATCGATATCCGACAAATCTTAACATTTATAGGATACGTACGAAGCCTAATTAAGGGATACGGAAATATAGTTAAACTATTAACGAAACTTATTACCAAAAAATACGTTAATAAAAAGTTTAAGTTTTTAAAGGATATAAAGAAAGCATTTCAAATTTTAAAAGATGTAATTATTAGTGGACTTATAATAAAATTACTTAACGTAAACAAAAAAAAACGCTTAAAAACAGACGTTTCGGATTACGCATTAAATACCGTTTTAAAATAATTAAAGGATAATAACAAATAATACTTAATGGTTTATTATTTAAAAGCATTTAAAAACGCAAAACTAAAATATCCGATTTATAACAAAAAACTGCTAATAATTATTAACGCTTTTAAAAAATGGGAACCTTTTTTTAATGGAATTAAAAAACCTTTTAATATTTATTCCGATTATAAAAACCTTATTCGATTTATAAAGGCTTAAAAACTAAATAAACGATACGAAATTTAAATAATTTTCCTGTTAAAATTTAACTTTAAAATATATTATATTAAAGGAAAAAAAATATCCAAACGGATATTCTTAATGGTAAAGGCGATTATGATCCGAAAGTTCTCAAACAAAACATATAAATATTACAATACAATAAGAATGGCATTATACGGTTATGCGAAATCTTAAAAAAACCAACCTTAAAACTGTTAACAAAGTTTCGAAATTTTTATAATATAAAAAAAAAAAAAGATTAAATAGCTAAAAGAATAACCAAAAAGCTAGCTATTATACTATGGCAAAATTTATATTCCCAAGAATTAATAAAAATAATTTATAAAAGAATTTTACGAAAACTTATTATATAAACATTAAAAAATCTTCAAAACCACCTGACGGCTATAGGAAAAATACGACTTTTTAAAATTACGCCGAATAATTAAAAAAGTTATTAAAACTTATAATATTTATAATAAAGCCAAAACAGCACGCTATAAGCCTTATAAGTTGTTATAACTTACCGACATTCTTAATAAGGTATAAAATATTATAGCTTAAGATTTTATTACCAACTTTCCTTTATCGAAAAACCTAATTACTAAAATTAAGTACGACGGAATTTAAATAATCGTTAACAAACTTATTAAATATAAATATTTCCTACCTTTTAAAAAAACCGTAATAATAAAATAACTAATTTATATATTTATCCGATATTACCTTAACAAATACGGAATACCAGAAAAAATCTTTTTTAATCGAAATAAGCTTTTTATATTTAAATTTAATATTAACTTTTTTAAACAAATAAGCGTTAAGCTTAAGTTCTCGATAGCTTATTACCTTTAAACAAACGGTTAAACGGAACGATTAAACTAAACTTTAAAATAATACTTTCGAAATTACGTTAATTATTAATAAAATAACCGGGTAAAACTTTTATTATTAATATAAATAACTTATAACATATTTATTAACGAAAATATGGATATATCTTCTTATATAGTTATATACGGATATAAAATAATAACCTAACGATTAAAGTAATTAATACATAAAACTTTTATAATTACCATTATAACTTCCCGAATAAAAACAATAATAACGGAAATCAGGATAGTATAAGCTTGATTATAAACCGAATTACGTTTTTTCCAGCAAAAAATGGCCCAGTATTATAATAAGAAAAAAATTAAAGGATTAATTCTAACAAAAGGAAATAAGATTTACTTATTACGTTAAAAACAAAACGCAACGTCGAACATTTCACAAATTAAAACCAAAAGGCCTAACGATAAGCTTAATTTCAAAAAATTTAGTCCGTTTAAAATTAATAAAGTTATTTCCAAAACTAATTACCAACTATTATTACCTAAAATAATAAAAATACACCCTATTTTCCACATTTCCTTACTTAAACCAGCACCTAAAAACGCCCCGCTAAAAACCAATCTAAAGATTAAAAAAGATAATAAAAAGTACGAAGTCGAAAAAATGCTGGACTTTAAAATAATTAAAAATAAAATCCAGTATTTAATCAAATAAAAGGGATACTTATACGAAAAAAATACTTAGGAATTATTTAACCACCTAACGAATACGATAAACCTGATTAAGGCGTTCTACCGGCAAAATCCTAACCGACCATCTTTAACGTAATTAAGGTTACGGGCGATAAAGGTCCCCCGCTTAAATCCAAACCCGCGATATTTTAATCGAAAAAATTAATATCCGAAATTAATTACGTCTGTTCCTGCCGTAAACGTTCCTTTTCCTTATTTAATTTTTTTCTTTTAATTTATTAATAAAACGAAGTCCTTGTTAAATTATTTTTACCCTGCGGCGTTGAAAAAAGTCCTGCTGTCGACTTAGCCGAATCAGCCTCGCCGTAACCTCGGATTGCAATCGTTAAAAGTTTAACAGCGTTTTTTCAATTATTTTTTTTTTATTAATTCGCGTTTTTTCCGATCGAATATTTTATAACGACTTTAAGGAAACGTTATTATCCCCATATGATACGTTCATTTCGTAATAATATTGGTACTTCCTTTTTTTTTCGATCATTTTATACTTTAATTTTAAATCTTCGTAACGATCGTACGGTATAATAAAGTAACCAAAATTAACAATAAAAGACGCAAGATTTTTTCTATTATCGGTAAAAAATTTAAAACGTTTTCGCGAAAAACCTGATATGATAACAAGTTAATTGGAGATTATAAAAAGGAAGAACCAATTAAAAAAAAAGGGGGTTAACTTATTTATCTTTGGGGATAAAGATTTTGTAAAAAGGGGAATAATGTTACGAAACAGGAAAGGACTCCCAGGCCAGAATTGAGACTTTAGGAAGGTGACCTTAACGGGTAAACCCCGGCCCTACAAAATGATTTCTGTCACGTTAATAGAGACCATCTAGAGATTTTTAAGGGACCATACAGAAAGGCTTTAAAAACCTCAGGGAAATAAGAAGGATATATACGAACCTGTTTCCTATGTAGATAGTACCTACTTAGTTTCGTTCCTAAGCTATCAATCTAAGCTTTTAACTAGAGGTAACTGTACCGTTCTCTAATTAAGGGAAGAGTTTTTAATTTTTTTTAACGAACAAACCCTTAGTAAATTATTCCTTGCCTTATTGTTACCTGCAAATCAAGACCCCATTTCGGATACTGCTTATACTTCCGGGTGGATGTATGACAGGTTCGTTACAGATATTGAATTTTTTGTTACTGTTAAGCAAAGCGCTATATAAATGCGCTGGGGGTCTAAAACCTTTTAAAACACCTAAGCCGACCCCCTTTATCGTTGTGCAGTTATACCTTATTTTTATATCTTATACTTTACTTGTATATAATTTTTGCAAAAAATAAAAAAAAATTAAAAAATTAAAAAATTAAAAAAATTAAAAAATTAAAAAAAAATTAAAAAATTAAAAAAAAATAAAAAATAAAAAATAAATAAAAAAATAAAAAATAAAATTAAAAATTAAAAATCGCAAAATAAAATCTCTTTTAAAAGTTTATTTTATAGTTAATAAAAAGTAAGATAATCGTTAAAAAAGTTTTCGGAAACGTTATATTATTAAGTTATTTAAAGATAAGTAGTAAGTGTTAGGAGGTGATTAGAATTGTGGCGGGGCGTGAGCAGGTGTAAAAACAGTAATGTGCAGCTCCTATTAAAAACTAATGTGCGAATAGTGTCAGATATAGGGGACATCAGTTGTGTTGTTGTATTAGGTTAGTTGCAGGTGCTGTTGCACTCATACAACTTTAAGTAGCTTAGCTCCGGAGTACATATGGGCCGATCAGTAGGTGACCTTTCCGTATATGGGGTGCGCTACGCACCCCCCAGCTAGCTGACAAATAGCCTTACTCTTTCAAATAGACGGTCTATCTAGTAAAGGAGAAGTCAATTAATGAACTGACTTAGGTTTCTTGCATAACTGGACAACAAGAATAGAAAAGTTCATATCTCGTACAACTGGAAACCAAGTTATCCCAGCACCAATATTCTTACAGATCAAAATATTCCTTCCGATACATTGTCGAAGGTGATACAACCCCCTGGTACAGTAGCAAACTCATTAGTCATTAATTAAGAGCTCCTTGCTTGTATGTCCTCGTTCATACGTGCTGTGTGTCTGCCAATTCGTCTTAAGTGAAGAGCTTCTTGAAAGTAGCTCGCAAGCCGGTAGATTTGTTCTTGGGCCCAGTCCCAGCCTCAGCCTCAGCCTCACGGGCTCTTTGTCTCTCTTCGCGTCTCGAATATCTTTCTTCCTTCAGTTCAGGGGCCGCTTTGGAGGTCAAAGATGGAGGAGTAGCAGCCGCTGCAGAGTCGGACCTCGATGGTCGTCTATGAGACGAAGACGGAGGAGTAGTAGTGACCACAAAGTCGGGCTTTGACGATTGTCTATGAGACGAAGACGGTGGGGTAGTAGCAGCCACAACATCCGGTTTTGATAATGGTCTGTGAGACGAGGAGGCAGGGCTAGTACCGCTAACAACTTCGGATCTCGACGATCGTCTGCGTCTCCTTGGCGATTCCTCCCGGGATCTACGATACCTTAGCTGGGTCATATCCTCGGGTCCTCTATGAGAGCGACTTGTATGCTCCCGTCTCGGAGCATCCGGCTTAGGTGGCTCTTTAGGTAGGGGATGAGCGGCACCATTCTTAGGAGGTTGCGTAGAAGTAGGTTGCAATACACCGTCAACATTCTTCGTCCCGAAGAATTTCTTGGCGACGGGTGGTGCTTCAACTTTCAGAGACTGATGATCAGGGCGAGGTCGGCTGTGGGAATGCCTGCGATGCTCTGAGCTGTGGTGGGAGTGTCTATCCCTAGCTGCTCTGTAGCCAGATGACTTCTCTGGGTCCTTGCCTTTGCCCCCCCTCTCTTCGTCACGGGCATTGCGGGCTGCGCGACGTTCTTCCTTCCGCTTCTCATGAGCAGCTTGGTCTTCGGGAGTCCGGTATCTCCTACTTGACGACGAGTGGGAGCTATTAAGCGAGAAACCGCTATCATGTCCCCTTGTCGTTCGGGGCGAGGATCGCTCCGAGCCAGACATCAGTGACGGGTCACTCTCAGTTCTACCGCTTCTACGGCGGGAGTGACGGTGGTGGTCGTCGGTGCTATGACGTTCCCTTGATCCCGAGGAACGATGATGGCGATGGTGGTGGTGGTGTCGATGCCTGTGAGATCGTTCGCTATGATGTGACCTTGATGATTTAAATTCGTCATCTATCGATAGGTCAGCAACATCGGGTGCCACGACGCTTCCGTAACTGTGGCTCCCTGGCATATCTGTTTTAAAAGCACGATTTGGTTCCTGAACTGGTTCTTCATTTTTTGGGGAGGTAACCAACGTCTGCAGCCCATCATGGGAACTACCCAGATGAGACGTCGGAGGAGACACGTTGAGTTGCTGAGTCGCAGCGTAAATCACAACAGCAGCTGCTACTGTCTCTTCTGCTTTCCTAAGGGTCATGAGCCGGTGTTTTGTGAGACTTTTTGCACGCCCCAACGCCTGCGCCTGGTGATCTGTAGGATCCGGAAGTTCCACTTCTGGTGTGACTGATCTTAGATTTAGATCGTCCAAATTGAATGAGGGGGGTAAAAGGGTGCTGAAGCGAGAATAGAAGAAACCATCTTCCGCAGTTTGGGTGCCAGAATGTACAAGAAGCGGCCGATTAGGCTCCTCAATGCATTTTTTGGCGCCCTTCTCCGGAATTGGTTTGGGGTAGTTCGGAAACGATACGTTTGACGCCACGATGGCTGGGGATACTGGGGACTCTAGGGACCCTGGAGATGGAGTCTCAGCCCACTGAGAACGCTCTTCCGTGCTCTTAGATGGGGACTGGCCTGGAGCGCGGTCGACGCCATAGTTCTCATATAAGGCAGCTTCACTCTGAAGCCTAGTCTGCTCTCCTGGCTTTCTGAAGGCAGGAGGTGATCTATTAGCGGTGCCAGCATTCAAGTCTTTGCTAGACTTCAAAGGCGTCTCGACAAGGCTAGTACGACTGGAGCGTAAGCCAGATTCTGCGGCATCCTTATTCTCTAGGGTTTGCGATGGGCTGAATGAAGATTTGCGTTCGGTAGTCTTCGAGAGGCGGGTGTCCGCTTCGCCCGACGGATTGACGTCTATCGCTGTAGGTGTTATGGGAGTACGTGCTTTTAGCTGCGTTGATGTGGTGGAGAGGCTTGGTTCTCCCATGACCTCAGCTAGGTCCATAGCAGCGGTAGCAGCAATGGCATCACTCTGACATTCACCAGTTGATATTACCTCAGAAGAATTTTTACTCACTGAGGCCTCTTGGGAATTCTCCAGGCTCTCTAGTTTGGGATCATCGGTTTGTAGAGATAGTGGCCCGACGATTTCGCTAGGGTCTTGCTCGTTATCTGCTTCCTTAATGGTGTTTAGGCCTTGTTTGGCTCTTGCGGTCTTCGATGGCATTGAGCTAAGCCGAGTGTTACCTCGCCCTCGACTAGCTGCTCGTCTCGATCTTTCGAAGCCGTCGAGAGGCCCGACGTTGAGTGAAGATCTCTCATGCTGTTCATATGATTGGTCTTCCGCAGATGCAACTGCAGTGATATCTGCATGGAGCTCGCTTGTGCTTGGGGCAGTTTGGAGAGCAAGGTCAGACGCAGAATCTTCTTTCATGTAGGGTTTGGAATCACTCCTATCGTCCGTTACAATTTCCAGAAGTGTGTCGGGTGCGGCCGGCTCATTGGACGGCAGGTCCTTATCACCATCTTCGTCTCCCAGTTTCTTCTTATTCAAATTATCACCCGTCGCTTGCGTATTATCAATAGTGGCAGAAACAACTTTGATGAGGTCCCCATGGCTGGATGAAGTTGGAGGCATCGGTCGTTCCTGGAACGGGGCATCTTGCGCCAGGGACGGACCAGGGATAGCCTCGAGCCGACTGGACACCTTTGAGATAGACTCATCTTGAGCGGCATCCTCCCCTGACGTTATGTCTTGTCGAACCATGGCAATTTCCTGAATGGGATCCTCCTTGGCGGGAGCTTTCTCTTTAGGTACAGATGGCTCCGAAGCGACAGGTCCTTCCAGACAGGATCCCTTCTGGACGTTCTTGTCCTCTCCGGATGGCACCTCTTGAACAACAAAGTTCATATCATGTTGCTCTAGTGCTAGCTTCTTCTGGCTCAACTGCTGCAGGGAAGGATTGTCTGAGCCGACGGAGGATTTCCGTATATGCTCTGCTGGTGTTGGAGGCTTTTTCGGGGTGGGTTGGCCGTGTGAGATAGTTCTTTCATGCTCGGAAGATTCCTTTGGTTGCGGAGAATTTGTTACGGATTCATCAAACAGTATCTCATGAGGAGTCGCGGCAGTGGCATCTGTAAAACTGTCCTCGGAGCCAAGAGTCGCCTCTTGTGTAGACATCATTTTCGAATGCTCCTCGTTTGGCAACTCGTCGTCCTTGGGAGAACCTTTCACAGCAGCCTCCAGTTGAGCATGCCGAATAATGTTCGCTGCTGTAGGTTCTTCAAGCCGGAGGTCGCTAGACTCTGATTTTTTATCCTGCACCGTTGGGGCTAGTAGAGCCTCTTCGACAGTTGCGCCTTTAATAATGGGTGTGGTTCCTTCGGAGACGACTTGTTCCCGTAAAGGTAACGATGATTTCGTTGCAGCAGCTGGCTCACTCGACCCTAAGCCTTCAATAACAATTGTCCTCGCCTCATCTTCGACTGGCTCATCTAGAACCGGTCGTTCAACAGGCCCCAGAACCGGCTCAGGGACTCTCTCACCAATATTGTGCTCCAAAACTACGGGGGTTTCTCGGGGGGAATAGGGCGGGGTTCGCTCCTCACCTTTACTAGTCTTCTCAGCCGGTTTATCATTCAATATCGGCCCAACTTTGTCCTTGCGTTCTTCCTCTTCTTGGGATTTGTCCTCCTTAGATTCCTTTTCAAATGGGACTGATTTGGTTTCGGTAGGTTCAGATTCGGGACGCTTCTCTTTCGCCTCCTCCTCCTTAGGGAGTTCCTTGTCGTTGAGTAATGTCTCTTCACTCGGAGCGTCTGTTTTAGGAACGTCTTCGGTCTTGGTAGCGTATTCCTCTATGGAACCTTCAGTTTCCACAGGGGTCTCCTCGGCGGCGGCTTCGTCCTTAGCTGGCTCTTCAACTTCTTTAGACACAGCTTCATGTTCCGGTGCAATACCCAAGGGATCCTTAGCCGTAGCTGGCGCCGGCTCGTATTTCTCAGGCCCCTCAGGTGCAGGGGCGGCGTCCTCTTGTGCAGGTTCAGCAGCAGCCGCAGTGGCGGGCTCAGTGTCAGGCTCCTCTGGCGCCGACGCCGTGTCAGCCTCCGCCAGTGCAGGTTCATCTTTTCGCGGCTCATTTCGAGCTGTCTCAACATGGGTTTCTGGCACTCTCTCCTTGACTGCCTCGGGCTCCGCCTCATTTACCATTCTAGGTTCCGCCTCCTTGGGGGCTTCAGGCTTGGCTTCGGCAGCTGGGTCTACAGTGGGGTCCATTGCCTCTTCTGCGAGCTTAGTCTCTTCTGCCTCGGCCGGTGGGCCCGGAACGGCCTTTTCCACCACCACTGGCTCTTCGCCCTTGGCAACTTCATCGGTCGCTGGCGCCTTTTGCGTTGGCTGTTCCTCTGTGGTGATTCCGGCAGCTGGCTCTACCGGCGTGGGCTCCGCAGCATCGTCCGCAGATTTGGTCTTCTCGAGGTCAGCGGGTGACTCCTGAGCTGCCTCGTTCACCACTGGGGATTCTACGGCCTTATCGACTTCAACAGCTGCTGGTGCGTCATCTTCCTTCGGTTGTTCGTCGGTAATTTCGGCATCTGTAGCTTCGGCTTCGGGTGAAAGCTCAAGTTTGACTTCCTCTGCTGTTTCAGGGGCTGCCGCTTCTAGCGCCTCGGCGGGCACCGGCGTAGCTTCTTCCTTAGCCTCTTCGGCCGACTGGCTTTCCACATCTTCGACCGGTTTCTCTGGAGCTTCTGATACATCCTCTTCCAGATTCTCGGGCTTTCCCTCTCCCGCATCCACGGCAGCCTTGGCAACCACTGCTTCGCCTTCCTCTTTTACAGGCTGCGCTTCAGTCTCAGGTTCTGGCTCCTGGGTTTCTTCTGCTACTTCTTCCGGGGGAGCCTGGCTCTCGGTGCCTTCAGCAGCGCCTTCCGCTGGTGCAGGGTTGCCTTCCTTGGCCTCTTCTGCAGCGGCCTCGGGCTTTACCTTCCCTTCCGCCGATCCCGCAGGGCGGGACTCACCTTGAGGCTTTGCTTCACCGTCCAGTATCGCAGCCGACGGTGCCTCCTCGATCGTAGTAGTAGGCTCAGAAACTGGTGCCTCCGCCTCACCTTCGCTTTGGCCTGTTTCGGCGGGCTGTTCGGCAGCAGGTGGATCCTTACTGTCAGTTACAGGGGCGCTCCCGGCGGAAATATCAGCTTCGAATAATGGCTTCGCAGTCGCTTCTAGGGTCTCGGGTGAGTTGTCTTTGTCCTCGTCCTCTTTTGTTTCGGCCGGAGCAGGAGGATCTTCGGCGCCTCCATCGTTCTTCTCATCGACTGGTGACGAATCCTTTGGCTTCTCTTCTGAAACATCTTCAGCCTTGGAGTCGTTACTAGTCTCCGGAATGGCAGTATCTATGGTTTCAGTCGCCACAGGTGTCTCCTTGGTGGTCTCGGCCGAAGTCGCGGTCTCGGCTTCTTCGGTCTGAGTTTCGACAGGAGAAGCATCGGGCGCCGGGGCCTCAGCAGATACCTCATCTACGGGATTTCCACACTGTGTTTCAGCTGCTGATTTGTCCTCAGCTGTCCTTCTTTCAGCTAGTTTCTCTTCAGCTGGCATGTCAGCTGGATTCTCAGCCGGCTTTGCCTGAGTTCGTTGCCCTTCAGCTAATTTCTCTTCATCCGGGTTTTCCACAATTAATATCTCAGCAGGTATCTCAGCAGGTTTCTCCTGAGTCGGATTCTCTTCGGCTGGTATCTCGACTGGATTCTCTTCAACTGGTACCTCAGTCGGCTCTTCAGCTGATTTCTGGGACGGCGTAGTCTCTTCTGTAGCCTCTGTCTCTTTCGATAAAGTTTCAGGCTCAGTAGCCTCGGTTGCGGCAGTATCTCTAGCGGGAGCAGGGTCTGTAGCTGTAGCTATCGTGTCTGCGTCCTCGTCCTTACCGTCACTATCCGCAGGAGCTTGAGCATCATCCGCAGCAGGGGCACTTGTCTCAGCCTCTGTCGCCTCCGGAGCAACACTAGCATCGACATTTTCATTATTCTCCGGGGCCCTTGGTGCCTCATCGGTTGGTGTCACCAGTTCTTCTGCAGTTGCACCACCTTCTTGGGGTTCTTCTTCCTTCGAGGCGCTTTCACTTGTTTCTTCACGTTCAGCACAAGCGTCTGCGGCAGCAGGCATTTCTTCGCCCCCGGACGGTTCGCCCCCTTCCGAATCGTCCTGAGAAGCAGGTGTTTCGCTCTCTACCGGTTCGCCAGCATTTTGGGTCTTGCTTTCCACGGGTGCCCCGACCTCTTTTGTGTCGCCCTCTGTATTGCTCGCGCTAGCCTCAGGCGTCTCCACTGATTCTGCATCCTCTACAGGCTTACCAGAATCTTGGACCTCGCTTTCCATGGACGCCATTACCTCATCTGTATCATCCGCATTAGTCTGGGCCTCTGTCGGCTCTGCATCCTTTGGAGGTTCGCTAGCGTGTGGAGTCTCTGCTGCTTCAGCAACTTTTTCCTTGGCATCTAGACTTTCGTCTATTGGCTCTTCGCTGGCTTCGGGGGCTGTCTTAGCTGCTGCAGATTCCTCTGAATGCCCGGCAGGCTTGGCTTCGTCGCTTGCTTTAGGGGCACGCGTCTCCTGAGGCGGAGGAGCAGTATTCTCCGCCGGTGCACTGTCGGCAGCTTGGGCGGGGGCTTCCGTGTTGGTTGCGTCGTCCGCCGCAGCAGTGCCATCGACCTTGGCATTGGTATCAGCAACCACCTCTGCCGGGACTGCCGGTTCCGCATCGGCCTCCATTATAAATTCCTTCGGGCTTTCTGTTACCTCCCTAGCGACTGGTGCAGGCTCCTCGGTCTTCTTGGGTTCCTTTCCATCTCCGTCGCCATCGCCTTCGAGAGTCTCATCATCTTTAGCCTCATCACCAGCTACACCAGTTTCAGAGGCAGGCGATTCAGAGGCGGCCGGCTGCTCTAGTTCCTTTGAGACGTCGTGGGTCCCATCTCCAGTTATCTCCAGCGTTGGAGCTTCGCCACCATTTTGCTTCTTTTCTGGCCCTAACTCAGATTCCGGAGCATTGTTTGTTTCAGCTGGTTTCTCAGCAGGTACCACCATCTTATTGTCAGGAGATTCGATGCTCGGCTCTTCGGCTGGCTTTTCAGCAGAGTTAATCTCACTCGGCGGAGATCCTTCGACCGGCTGTGACTCTTTGAAATCATCTCCAGCCTTCGATTCCTCTGTTACTGAACTTGCTTCAACAGTTACTTGTGCTGGCTCTGCTGCCGGCTCTGCTCCTGGCTCTGCTCCTGGCTCCGCTCCTGGCTCCGCTCCTGGCTCTGCTCCTGGATCTGCTCCTGGCTCTGCTCCTGGCTCTGTTCCTGGTTCCACGACAGGTTGTTCAGGAGCCCCGTCTTCGCCAGAAGCAGCCTTCGCCGAATCTTCCTTAGACTCCTCCTTGTCGCCCTCAGTGTTCGGTTCTTCGGCCGCAAGGCTCACATTCGCCGCCGACTCCGCCGTCGGCGCCACCGCTGGTTTTGCTGCTGTATCCTCTGAAGGCTGATCCGGATACTCGTCTTCACTGGGAGCAGTGTCTGCAGAACCTTCCTCGGCCTTTTGCTTGTCCACTTCAGCTTTTGGTGCTTCTGTCACAGGACTCGCTTCTGGAGTTAATTCCGGTGAAGATCCCTCGGTTGATGACGTTCCTTCAGGCTTTTCGTCAGTTTCTGCAGCCTCAGGCTTAGTCTCTTCATTAGGTCGCTCCGGCTCTGCAGTTGCCTCGCCAGCAGGCGTTTGGTTGCCCTTGTCGGCGTCTCCAACGGGTGGTTTGTTATCCTCGGCTGCAGCAGCGTTCTCAGCAGATTCTGGCTCACAGTTGTCCTTGGACTCTCCACCTTCGGGTTCCTGTGCTTTCGCCTTATCGTCACCGGGCTCCTCCAAAGGTTTACTCGAATCGGCAGCTTCGGGGGTATCATCAGGTTTCGCTTCGGCTTCAGCTGTGTCTGTGCTGGGATCCTCCTTGGTCGTTTTAGCTGCATGTGCCGGCTTAGACTCATCATTGGACTCCTCGGTGATTTCTTTTACAGTAGTATCCGAGTCGAGCTGGGCCTCGGGATCTTGATGAGCGCCGTTTTCCGGCTTTACGTTGGAATGGCGCCCAGGCGCGTCCTTAGATGCCCCTTCGGCTTCCATGGTGGCAGTCTCAGCTTCAGGAGCTCTCTCCGGTGTTTCCCTGGCCTCGCAAGCCTCGGTAGCCGGGGTATCACTAGGTGCTTCTTTGGTCTCAGAAGAGGATTCTTCAGCTGGTGACGCCGACGATTCTTCACCGGCAGAAGGCTGCGGCGCAGTTTCCGACGCAGGGGCCTGTTTCGGCTGTACGGATTCATTTTCTTTGGCCGCAGGTGATTCCGCTGTCTCGTCCGTCTTCTCGGATTTATCACCGTTCCCCTCAGCTTCTGAATTAGCATCTACCGACTCTGACTCTTCGGGAGTATCATCCGGTTCCTCCGGCGCCGCGGCTGGATCCTCTGGCGGGGGTTCTGCGGGCGTGTTTTCTGGCGGTGCTGCCGGTGTCTCTCCTGATGGTTCCGCCGGTGTGTCTTCTGGTGCTGTTACTGGTGTTTCTGCTGGTACCTCTCCAGGAGCGGCTGCTGATGTCTCTTCTGGTAGTACTGCCGGCGCTTCTTCTGCTGCTGCTACCGGCCCGTCTTTTGTT
This sequence comes from Monosporascus ibericus, assembly GCA_004154915.1. Taxonomy (NCBI): domain Eukaryota; kingdom Fungi; phylum Ascomycota; class Sordariomycetes; order Xylariales; genus Monosporascus; species Monosporascus ibericus. The sequence continues at coordinate 21,542 of QJNU01000663.1, read as the reverse complement.
GTCTCCGCTGGTTTTTTCTCCGTTACGGGCGGCTCAGGCTCTTCAGAGAGCTCCGCCTGCTCTTCAGTCTTCTCGGACTTGTGTTTTTCCTCGGTCGGACTAGGACCGCTCTTAGGAGCAGGGTCAGCAGTAGGATCCTTGGATTCTTCAGCATCGTTAGCCTCTTCAGCTTCCTTGGATACTTCAACGTGCTTGGCTTTTTCAGTCTCTTCGCCTTCGGCTATCTTGGGCATTTCAGCGGCTGCTACAGTCTCTGCGGGTTCGTCGTCGGCTATCGCCTGAGCTGGCGGCTCTTCATGGGTGGCTGGACTGTTCTCCTCGACGTCCGCACCTTCAGAATTGGCTTGGTCAAGCTTGGGAGCTTCATCAGCCTTGGGGCCCTCAGTTTCTACTGCCGCAGCAGCTTCCGTCGGCTCGGAATCTCTGACTGCTGCCTTGTCGTCCTCTTTAGTAGCATCCGTCTCCGACTCGGGAGCTGGCGCTGGAGGCTCTTCGTTGACTACTGGACCGGACTCCTCGGTACCCGCATCTCCAGGTTTGCCTTGGTCACCGTTGGAAGTCTTGTCGACCGTGGGAGCTTCATCGACCTTGAGAGCCTCATCAGTCTCGACAGTTTCATCACCCCTAGGAGCTTCAGCTTCTATCGCCGCGGTGGCTTCTATCTGCTCCGGATCAGTCGGTGTCGGCTTCTTGCCCTCTTTCGCAGCCTCCGGCTCTGTCTCGGGCGCTGACGGCTCATCCTGGACGGCTAGACTACTTTCCTCAACATCCACATCTTCAGGCTTGGTTTTGTCGGCTTTGGGAGCTTCAGCATCTACCACCGCAGCAGCTTCTGTCGGCGGCTCGAGATTCACCAGTTCCCGCTTGTCGTCGTCTTTTGCAGCCTCCGGCTCCGGCTCAGGCTCCAGCACTGGAGGCTCTTCCTTGGCGGCTAGACTGCCCTCCTCGGTACCCGCATCTTCAAGTTTGGCTTCGTCAGCCTTAGAAGCTTCGAGGACCTTGGGAACTTCTTCAGCCTCGACCGTTGCAACAGGTTCTGTCGGCTCGGGATCATCCGGCGCCGGCCTGTTTTTCGCACCGTCCGGCTCTGGCTGGGGCGCTGCCGGCTCCGCCGGCTCCTCTACAGCAGAGTCGCTCGGAGAATCCGCAGCGGCGCCACCCTTCTCCTTTACCTCTGCTGTCGGTGTGTCCGGAACTGGCGTCTCGTCCGCGGGCGGGGCGTCTGGTCTTGCATCTTCTGCATCGTCCTTCTCGGCCTCGGGTTCGGCGAGAGCCAGCTCGACCGCGGGTTGCTCCGCTTCATCTTTCGCGTCGGCAGGCTTCGCCTGCGGCGCGGGGGATCCAGCAGCTTCCGGATCTGGTGGAGCCGCTTCGATTGGTGTATCATCGGCAGCAGGCTGTGAAGGGGCTTCTGCCGCGGCGGGCTGTTCAGGGAGAGGGGCAGGGGCAGGAGGCGGAGGCGGAGGCGGATGCGGAGTGGACTTATGTTCGGGCTTTTTGGGGGCGGCGCTCTTGACCTTCTCGGCGGCTTTGTCCTGTTTGTGCTTCTCCTTCTTCCTGGCATTCTTTCCCTTCTTCGACTTAACTTCCGAGTCCTCCTCTGGAGCCTTTTTTTTGAATGCAGGCTTTGGGGGTACTGGTGGTTTGACCTTGGCCTTAGGTGACTTCGGCGGTGAAGCTTCCTCTGCAGCTACTTCTTCCGGCGGTTGCGACGCTTCCTCTGTAGTCCCTGGCGATAAGGGACCTGTGGGGCCGGATGAGCCTTCGTCTACATCATCTCTGCCGCTTTCGTTCCCTTCGTCTAAGCGTTATGTCAGATATATGGCAAGCAAATTAGTGCGAGGAGAACAAACCCTCCTGCTCTTCCCCGTCATCTGAGTTTTCGATCACAAGGTACTGTATTTCGGAGTAGTTGGCATACTGAACATTCGCTAATGGGTCGATCCTCGTAGGAGAAAATGTTATTCCATAGTCGTCGTTCATGGTTCCCCCTTGATCTTTGTCTGCTAATCAATGTAGGGATCAGACGTTTGAGGACTGACTCGAGAGCTTCTTCTTATTTCCAAGTTGCCCGATGCATAATTACGACTTCAACTGCGGGTAATTGCAGCAGTTACACAAGCCCATTTGACCTCGGATTCTGAGATTTGCAGTGGGTATCGGATTGGCACTTATGAGACAATGACAACGCCCCTGGATGTATGACAGGCAAACGTACGCTCTCGCTTACTGTGGAATGCTCAGATGACTGGAGGTGACAGCGGAGAGGATAACTCCTTGGGACACAATGTGTAGAAGGTGTAGAAAAGCAACTCGATGCGAGCTCGGCTCTCCGTGTGTGACGTAAGGCCACCAATGCCACCCCACGCATCGCATCTCTCTAAATCATTCTCAAATGAAACTTTCGATAAGAAGAAGGTTCCGGGTAGGAGGTCCAGAATTTCTTGTGATCAATATCGTGCTCGCGAGCCATTGGCCCACTAGATAGCATTCGCCAATGGGGACGCCACGTCGCAATGGAGTCGGGCTACCCATGCGGCTGCTGTTGGGAACGCAAGCCCCATTGAACGGAGATGGAGGATAGCAAACACTGCAGCGAATAGGGTAATGCGCAGCTCATGGCGGCCCAATGTCTCAAGAATGCCGGAGAGACGGAACGGGGCATCTGCATGGCACCATGCATTAAGGCGTCGTGAAAGGAGGACGGCGCCTGAGCATGCAGGCACTGGTAAAACCACTAGGGCAATGCATCAGCACAGCTTTCCAGCATGGAAGCCCAGCAGAAAACTGTATACGCAAGCCGACCATACGCGGCCATTGGGGCCCAAGCCGCCCTCTAGCTAGGAAGACATCCATTATCTCGCTCGGCTCAATGCTCCCCGGGAAAGTTTCAACAGCCAAACGACTGAGTTGGGTTCCTGGACTGACTGGTGTGGATGAATCCACTACCTGCGACGGGAGCATGCAAGATGTATGTGCACACCTGTATAGCCTGCAACGTGGTCGTCTCTGTTGGCTTCGCTTTAGGCCGATCGCTGCATCCGGCAACCCGCCGCGCAACGTCGCTAAGTGGGGGCTACCAGACGGCGCGTTGTATTTTGGATAGCGATGTCGTTGATGAGTTAATAATTGGACTCACTTTGCGAGGCGCTTACTGATAGCCTGTAGCAAACACTTTAAGTATTAAGTAATATGTAATTATACAGGATATGCGTATATAAGCGCTAGTGGATCAGCATCTGCACGACACAATTCCATGGCGCATGGTCAACGAGGCCATTGGGGTAAAGCATATCAAACCCACGGCGTGTCTGATGTATTACGTGCTAGCACCCGTATCTCTACATAATATGGTGGCTAAGATCATGCGCGCGTGCCCCGAGCATCACATTTGCCTGTAGAGGCATGTCATCTTTTGTCGCTGGAATCCTTTCAGCAAATCGATTATACGCCATTAAATAACTTGGTCCCTTGACAGGATGATAGCCTCATAGTCTATCTGATTTAAAGGCTAGGTAAATATGGAACAGCCGGACTCTAAAGTGAAGGCACGAGGGTGCTACTTCAGTCAAAATAGCACAATCACTTTCGACTCAAGTCGGGTTATGCCACCACAGGACAGTCAAAGATAAGACGGACCCAAGTCAGCCGAAGAGTCGGAATATACCCGCTGCAAGTGGAATTCTTTCGCCGGTAAGAGCCGGGTCATCCAAGTCCGAGTTGTAGTCACTGAGAGAATCATCCGAGCCGCAAATCTCCCTCGTCTCCGCCCAGGCCGCCCAGCGCCGCCGCCTCGCTTCTATCTTCTCCGCGATACGAGTCTGCCTTTGACGCTCTCGCTACTCTTCGTCAGCGCAATGGCTATATTCTTCGCAGAAGAAACCAAATAGCACCCCCCGCTCGCCACTAGGTGCGGACCGATCGCATCGGGTACATCTGCCATGGGCGACTCCCTGTCTCATGCACATGCTGCAGCCGTATAGATTACGGTAGTCAGCCGTATGGGTCTGGTCGGCTTCGAAGAGGCGGTCCAGGGAGAGGAGGATTTCATGGTAGACGTGTCGGCAAGTGTTTCTCAGGTTGAAGCTATCGGGGAAGTCGAGGTAACTGGCGATCCTGTCGTGAAGCTCGTTGGATAGACCAAGTAGCAGAGACGAACTATCCATCTTAAGTTCTCATATTTTATGTCGTGTCTTGATAATGATGAGAGTGAGAGGATCATTGCCATGGACGATGTCGGCAGAAACGACAGGAAGGTGAAACAACCCAAGAATACCGAGTCGACCGAATGGAGCGGGGTTCTCAGGGAGACTGCAGCGCGGTATGAAGGCCCATGCCATTGGTCTATCCTAACGGCATCCTGCCGTATCAGGAAGACATTCTCTGACACATTAACTAGGTATCTCTGGCTCCCCAAATCAAGACCATGGTGTCGCGGCTGCCATTGTAGCCGTCCTGGGGACTCTATGTGCTCTAATTGCAAGAACAAATACGTTCCGGATAAGTATCTACGTGAGGGACGCCGAACGCCATGCGCAGGAGACTCGAGGGGTCCAATGGTCAGTGGGCGCATGGGAGGCACGGTACGGAATTGAGATCTGTCTGTATCAATACCTATGAAACGAGAACGCAATAGAACAGCAAATGAGCACGCCATTTATTTGCTTGGCCTTCTCATATCCATGCCAACCTCTAGCCTTATATGTGTATTCGAGGAACATAACAGAAACACCGTTGCGGCCAGGTCCAGCTTATGGCCCAAGTTCTGGATGGGCCGTGGTTCAACCATCACCAAATCTATGAAGGAATATGTAAGTTCGCAGTGGACCCCAGGTGATTGGTTCCGCGGGTCGCGAACTGGCCCTGTCTTAGTACCTCGAATAAAAAGTGGGAATTAAATGTGTACAAACTCGGAATCCCTGATCTCACAACGCCAACGCCGCAAACTAAAGCATAATTCCCAGGAGGTTCAATATGTTACGACCGGCATTCCTCTGCCACTCAGTGCATATTGCCTTTGTAGATAGCACCCTGGGTGTTCCCAGCATATCATGTCATGGAGAGAGGAAAATAAACGGACGCGACCGTGACTAGATCTCACATGGCCATTTCGGCCTGCAGCTTCCTGAGTTCCGCTTCTTCGTCGTCCTCCTCGATCTGTTGCGGTTTGCCCTTGACTGGTGGGATCATTAACCGGCTAGTCCAATTTCTAACATTTGAAGGGTACTTACTTTCTCCATTTGCCGCGGCCGGCATCCGGTTGATGGCGTCCGAAACTGGTACGGTCCCCGACCTGAGCATCTGCTTGTCGAGCTGCTCTTGTTGCATCGCCTCGAGCTCCTCGTCCAGGTCTATCTCGTCCACCGGCTCTCCTAGGCTGGTGCTTGTGATGGCGTTGGAGATCTCTTCGCTCAGTTGGTTGTGCTCTTGCAGTTTGCTCCTGTTTGATACCCGTCAGCCATCCGCGAAGGTTAGAAAGACAGGACGAAATTGCGTACATAGTCTCGTCGACCTTCTCTGGTGTAAGCTTGCCGTGTATCTGTTTCATGGCTTCTCCGGCTCTCTCCATTGCCGCTAGGGTTTCCCGGTTGATGTTGGCGGATTCGATAGCGTTGATCTGCTGTTCCAGCGTGCCAATCTGTGCTACTGTCTGTTCTAGGCTGTGTTCATGCGCCTTCTTCCGCCGCAGCGCAGCCTTAGCGGCTATTAGAAACAAGTTATCAGTTTCCCGCCCATCATGCCAGTGGTATAGCAACGAGATATTTACCGTTCTTATTTGAGTTGACGTTCTTCCGTGCGATAGCATCCTGCTCTTCCATCTGTGTCATCAGATGTCTCTCGCGCTTCTGCAGCATGTCTAGCTGTGCTCTCAGGCCCAGAATCGCATTCTTTGGACTATCCTTCTTCTTCTGGGCGCCACCACCGCCAAACCAGCCCCAGATGCCCGACATGGTGATGACAACAGTAATGCAGTACTTGGAAGGCGTGAAGCTAAATACCGAGGGACGGAAAATGGCGAACTGAAGAGAGTATGGGAATGCGGCCGGCGAGGTCTGTCGACAGAGCCACGATAGCAGATAAGATGGAGATGGAAGTCCGGCGATGGTGGGGTAGCCTAAGTCAGACACAAACCCCGTTGTGTAGGCCGAGATGGAATGTCCTGGATGCCTCGACCGAGGCGCTCGCCTAGCTAGTGTCAAGAAATGAGCAAATGTCGTCGAGAATATCGCGTCAGGTTCGTGATTCGGCGGATGATATCAGGGGTCGGAATACGGGAGCCTAGAAAGAGAGTCGATGGTTGAAGGAGGAAAGGTGGTAAGTGATATGATGCAACAGGGCTCCGGAGGTCACAGGGCCAAGCCCAGGCAACCTATCGTATTTACTGTATCCCATGTGAGTCGGTGGCTGAACTGAACTTAGCCACAAAGCAGCTGAGGTCCCCAGTCTAGCACAGAAGGGGAAAGGCTAGTAGAGCCACAGTCGGCGCCACAGAAGCCGCAGGTACGTACTCGCCAGGCTTCAGTCAGTCGGTCAGCTGTCAACCAAATTACGACAACGGATATCTCCTAGATGCACGCGTGTTAACGAATTCACTTGGTGTCATCAAAGGGGTACTCACGCGTCGAGTAGGACCACTCTCGTTTTCAACGACCGAGTATCAATTATGCATGGCTAGCAACGAACGGCCGTCCAAAGACGCGACTAGTTTACACCACGTCCCTACAATGTCAAGTGGACCTCTCCCTTCTGTAAAGTGCCTTCTCTCAGATCTCCCCACGAAGGAGATAGGGGATAAGGTCAGATTTCTTGGATGGTAGGGTGCCCTCAATTCCCATCTGACTTCTCAATCGATCAAACATCCCCTTATCATTTCAAGTTGGCATACAGTTAGTCACCTAGTGAATAGGCTCCTGCTCGTGTTGTGGCGGACTCAGTGAGGTCGTTATGGATTACCCTCTTCTTGACCACTCTATTGACGAATGAACTAACAATGGTGAAGTGTAGTGTCATACACCATCTCATCCGCAACTCTCACGCTGGAGCATACCTTTCCCAAGGGAAATGCAGTGAGAGCTGCGGTAGATGTCGCGCTCCTTCTCCAATCACTTAAGACCAATCAAACAGATATTGGTAGTTGGGTGCATGTTATTGGATATGTCATGTCTGCTGAGAGCAAACCGGCTAAATCTGATAAGGCACGTTGTCCTGAGACGGTCTCCATACAGGCCCTATTGATTTGGACAGCTGAAGATCTGGATATTCTAACCTACGAGAGGGCCCTTGCGGCGGATAAGGATTGAGTCATCCATCCCTACAGAACGCTGATGGCTCATCGCTTCATTGATGCCGTCATAAGACCTTCCATGCAATGGCATTTTACCGGACCAAGCTGTGTTACGAGGGGCTTTCATGCTCTGGTATGTCGATCAGCCAAGCATCGCAGGCAACGCGACAACCAGCAGCCCAAACCCGTAGCAACGCAATCGAACCCGAAACCAGCCCCTGGAGGATCCCGGCAACACAGCGGACCGGAGAGGAACTCGGAACGACATATTGCCACTATCGGAGCGCCTCCGCCTACGTTCAGAATGGCTCAACCATGTCCAGACGACCCAAACCTTAACTTCGGTCGTTGATTGTATACATCGCCATCATGGAATGACCTGCCTCTCGGATGGGGAAGTGATGCTCAGTCGAACACTCAGGTGGCAGGTTTCTGCGTCTTCCGATGCTGTCCACTTCGAATCGGACGGGAGGCATGGATGACATACCCTCGAACAAATTTCGAGTGCTATCCGCCGTCATGATTATCAGGGTTATATTCGAAAAAACCTTCAGCTGTATAAGCCCAATTACATCCGTCCTTCGCCTACATGTCGCGGCACCGGTTCGAAGCATAGCAGTTTATGTTACTGTCTATATGCAGACGGGTTTCTGCATGAGCTGCACGGAACTGGTTGGTGGAATACATACTGCAAACCAATCGAGCTAAGCCACCAACCAAAAAGGGCTAGCTTTCTTACTGGAGGGTATCCACAAAGAACAGATGACAGCCTTTCTCGGGATGACACTTCTTGTTGCTAGACTTCAATATTAGGATCTCCTGCTCGGCCGCATGCACTATTCAGCCGCCAAACTCCGTAAAACGCATGACCGGTACGTCCGACTAGCCTTAGCTGCTAGACTCGTTGGAGGTACGCATATTCGCGCCGCTTCGGCACGCCTGCATAATAGCAAATCTTGCCGTATTTAGGTTTTAGTGTATCTCATATTCGGGAAGCTTCGACGTCCCGTCTGTCATCTATGGTCGCCTGGGACCGTGTCCTCTTCGGTCTCTGCTTCGGCGATTCAAAGTTTCGCTAGGGACCTTCGGCATCAGTATCGGCTCGTGGAGTGGCCGTCTCAATGGTTTGTCGGGTTAGGCTGCTGCCTGACTTCTGCCTGTTTCTCCCACTTTTCCCTCGGTTTCAAACAGACGTCGGCTATTTACTCCCGGTCGACGTCAACAGGACCTTTCTTCGTGAACAGACGTGCAGTCTCACTGTCATAAGGCAAGGGCCCTGAGGCATCTTATGCACTTGTTAAGTGACGCCATCCCAGATCCAAAGCCGACCAATGACAAATTCGCTCTCATGGGCCACATGGTCAATGGCTGATGGTTCCCAGAGGCAAGACTATTTTCCAACTTCGTCTCCACACTTAAATACCACCAGCATTGTAACGACTTTGCATACAGCTTCCGATTTTAACTCCTAAGCATGAAGGTCCGAATTGTTACATTTGCCTGCGTGGCCTCTATGTCCTATATTTCCCCCTTAACTAGGATCGGCACAAATACCTGGGTCCTCCATTACCCAGATTTCCAACGATGAATAAGTAACTACAAACGCCCTTGTCCCGCTTGCGACGAAGTAATACCAAGACCTATGCTCCTGGATTGAAAATATATCTCCTGCGCTCATTCTTGATTCAGAGTGAACCCCGGCTATTGTACACAACTTACCCGCTGACAACGAAACTCAACATAGAGTCTGAAAGACACTGCTGGAGGTAATGAATGTAACCAATTGTAGAAACTGGAACTTGACAAAATTACTACAGAGCCCTAACTAATCTTTCATACGTTAATGAATGCAAGCTAATTAAAGAATTGATCATCTAACGCCACACCAATTTATGTCAACATGTTGCCTCTGACCTCCTAACCCCTCAAACCCTAGCCCTGACAGGGGGCCAGGTAGCCACCAATAGGACCCCTCCTAAAGACAGTCCCCGAAAAGCTGGTTGATACAACGGGTTCATCTTTTATATATTGGACCTATATTAAGTAGTATTGTGTACTAAAATGATTTTCGTTATATACTAATTACCGGATAGCGATGTCTTCTGCCTTCACTTTTGCTATTCACATTCTCATGCAGTCAACCACTTGATCTACCAGCCTTCTATCACCCTATCCTCAGCATTTTAAAAGATTGAAGAGAACTTTTACTAATCAGCTACAATGCGATCAGTCCAATCTTCTGAGGGCATTCATAATCAGCAGAACGCCGCATTAAGAGATAGAACAAGACCAAGAAAGTGAAAGATAGGAGAGCCGACATATAGTAGCTATCAAGGTTTGAACGGCATAAGTCAAAGCGAAAAGGGTAAGACAACGAGTAATAGAAGCTCCACGGTTTTAACGTACAGAATTCAACTAGATGCTACACAACCCGGCTCAAACCACCATCTACTATCCACTGGCGTGTTTTACTAGTATGAGGTGTGTTAATGATAGATCTACACGGTAACATTATGGGAAACCCAGAAGACACGGCAGATGCTTAAGGTTATATAACGCCCTTGGACTAGCTAGCATATGTTTATCTATGCCCCCATACCCGTTCAGAAACCAACCACTTGTTCATGGTCATTCGGACTCATATTCTTGATACCATGGTTCCTGACTACGTGACCTTTGTATTACTCGCGTTTCAAGTTACCTTGTCCACAGCTAGCGCCCTTAACTGTCTTTGCGATAACTTTTTGGTTCTTGGACGCAAGGCTTGGTATATACACCCCCGGGTATCAGCCCATCGTGTACCTTAACTTTAAGACACTTTGTCCAGCGGTGATGCGACGCCTCCTTATGGTAACTACGGTAATATGTGCGAGAAATACACTGCTTCGACAATAAAGCTCTACAGAGGCTTTCTAGTATCAAATTATTAAGCCCCCTGTGCCAGTGAATTATGGACCACTCCGTCAATATGACAAGCACTGCACTTCTCCCTCTACGCCACTGGATGCAGTTGGTGTTCGGGTTTGAAGATTTTGGGACGTAAGAAGGCAAATATGTATATTCCGAGTGCGGACGGACCCTATATGCGGACGCTACTACACTACTATGGCCAGCCGGGGGTCCACCGGAACTCTCAGGGGCACGCCCCGGCCTGCCCACCGGGGAGCACCGTCCCGGAGCTGCGTATTGACGGTACGCCCCCCGGCCCCAAGCGGAGATTCGCGCGTGAGCCAGCGCCTGCCCGTTAAAGTGTCAACCAGCACGACAGCATAACGATGTCGTCCCTCGGAACATCACGGAAGGGGGCGGAGCCGCACATAAGTCAGCGCCTGCCCCGTTGAGGTATCTACCAACACGACAGCATGATGATGTCGTCTCAGGGAACACCACGGAGGGGTGCGGAAGCCCCACGCGGTCACTGAGCAGCCGCTGCCAGTCGAAAGGGGGCCGCAAGGGCACCTACCGCGCACGAAAACCAAAAATTCTTCAAATAATCTTCACTCCGCGTTCTCTGCTTCTCTCTTTCTTTTCATCTCGTATCTTGGCCTTCACGTAAACATATCTCTCTTGTGATCTCGTCATAGACGTTTGCAAGCAGAAGCACATCTGTTCTTCCGTTTCCCCAGATTGAGATCATCATCGCAAAGAGACAAAATACCTGACAGATATCCCCATCCTCATGTCTGCAGCCATGGACATAGAGTACGTGGAGATGGTGCCCGTACCCGTACCCGTACCCGTATCCGCACCCCCACCCGCATCTGCTGCCACGGCTGCTGGCGAAGAGACCCGTGACAATGCTGAGGCGGCTCGCCGAGCCGCTGAAGATGCGCGAGACGCATACATGTGGCCGTGGACCATAGATCCTGAGAATCCCGTCAACTGGAGCTCTGGGAAGAAGTATTTTCATCTCCTGGTGTGCTTCTTCGTCGCGTTTGCCGCGTGAGTATCCCCTTCACCCCTAGATCCTACTATCTCCGATTTTCCCCATTCTCTCGCTCGCGCCCCGGATGGTTGCCGTGGCTATTCTTTTTCTGTTCTTATTTTGCTGACTGAAGTCTCCACACTAGATCCATGGGCGCCTCGATCGTCAGCGCTGCCCACGAGCAGATCATGGCCGAGTTCAATGTTTCGAGCACCGCGGCCTTCGTTCCCATCACTGTTTACCTTCTGGGTCTCAGTCTCGGCCCTGTGGCCGGCCTGTCGCTGACACAGATCGCCGGTCGAAAGGCCGTGTGGTACGTCTCCATCATCTCAGGGAGTACGTTCTGCATCGCTGCGACTTTGGCCCACAGCTTTTCTTGGTTCTGTATCGCTCGCTTCATCAGTGGATATTTCTATGGCCCGGGCCTCTTCAACACCGCCGGCGTCATCGCCGAGGTGTTCGAAGGGGAGGCAAGAAGCGTTGCGTCGTGCATTGTTAGCCTCAGCCCCCTTGTGGGCTCCGCTATCGGGTGAGTTTCTTCTTCTGTCCTCTGACATTTCTTGTCTTCTCCTTTTCTTTTATTCCACACGCGTCAGTTCGTATGTCTGGTTGACGCTAGCTAACGCTTGTCTCAAAAACGTAGCCCGGCTATAGGCGTAGCCCTGCTCACGAGACTCGCCTGGAGATGGACTCAGTACTTCGTGGCGCTCTTGTCGCTCTTCAACCTCGTCCTGGCAAAGCTGTCGAGTGACACATACCACCAAAGGCTCCTTCGCCGCCGCTACATCCGCCTCGGTCTTGATGTGGCACAGCTGCCCACCCCCGCGGCCCTCTTCCGGGGGCTAATCGAACTTACCATCCTACGACCCCTGCTCATGTTGGGGACGGAGCCGCTTGTCGGCCTCCTGTCCTTGTACGTCGCCTGTATGTTCGCCATTCCCTTCGTGTTCTTCGGCGGCCTCTTCTGGGTCTTCCAAACCGATTACGGCTACACATTCTGGGAGTGTCGTCGCATATTCTACGCCCTCGGGTCCGGCTGCGTCGTGGGAATGTTCATTCCGTTGATCTCTAGCGTATGGTACCGGTTCAAGGTGAGTATCTAGAGAGTCCCATCTCCTATTCAAAGCCTGATTCCTAGGCCCAGCCTTTACTGACCCCGGAGTGCCATGTAGTATCTGCGCCGCTTCCGGCCAGCTTCGATTCATCCCGAGTCCCACATCCTGCCAGCCATGATAGGAAGCGTCCTCATTCCCATCGGATTGTTCTGGTTCGGATGGAGCGCCCACTTGTCTGTCGATAGAAACATCTTCCCCCTTATCGGAGTTGCTCTGTTCGGCGCCGGCAACGTCTCACTTTTCATCAGCGCTGTACTGTATCATCGAGACGTCTACCTCCGCGCCAACTGGCCGAGTGCCGCGGCCGCACACTTCTTTGCCTGCCACGCCCTGGCGGCCTTCTTTCCCCTGTTCGCACTCCAGCGTAAGTCTTCCCCTGCCACCCCGTCCATTGTATGGGAAAATAAAAGGCAGTCTCAGGAGACAGTGCTGACGAATTCTCTAGTCTACCAGAAGCTCGGCGTCGAGTGGGCCACGAGCGTCCTCGGTTTCCTGGCCGTCGCCATGATGCCCCTCCCTTTCGTCTTCTTCAAATACGGAAGAGCGCTTCGAGCTAGGTCTGGTTATGAAACAGTTGTTGAATAACCAGCTATTGTCTTTGATGGAACATGAGTCATTTAATCTCAATATGACACAAAACGAGTATTGCGGTAGCAAAAAGTCGTCAATTCATAGGGCTATATAGAGTATACATCAAGTGGTATCAACCTTTTCCATCATCAAGTCATCAATCTTTTTGTTGCTGTTTACACACCCTTAAAAGTCTCCTGCGCCGATGTCGACTCGTGTCTACGGTCCCGTCCATGGTGGTGATCGTCATGCTCCACTGTTGGTTCGCCGACGTGCTTCGCAAGGGTAGACGGGGGCACTTGAGCAGCGTCGGTTGGGTCTCGATAGGCGTCGCGGCTGGTAGTACCAGCGGTAGTACTATTGACTATGTTAGAGAAGATGTCCAAGGCTCGCCTCAAATTGAGGGCTCACTTTATGCAGCGTACGTCTTATCTCCACCGACGGTCTTGCTTCCGTCTAGGTCACTGTCGACGCGGGGGTCGAGCTTGTTGGCCATGTTAGACGAGTGAGGTCCGGCTGTGTTCGAGGCGGGGCCGGGACCGCTGCTGCCTGTGGTACCGTGAGTGCCAGAGGTACCATGAGTGCCAGAGGTACCGTGGGTGCCAGAGGTACCGTGGGTGCCAGAGGTACCGTGGGTGCCAGAGGTACCGTGGGTGCCAGGGGTACCGTGGGCGCCAGGGGTACCGTGGGTGCCAGTGAGACCACTGGTTCCGTGAGTGCCCGAGGTTCCGTGAGTGCCCGAGGTTCCGTGAGTACTGCTGAGAACGTTGGTACCGTGAGTCCCAGAAGTTCCATGAGTACCGCTAAGACCACTAGTTCCGTGAGTGCCAGAGGTACCGTGGGTGCCAGTGAGACCGCTGGTTCCGTGAGTACCGTCAAGACCGCCGGCTCCGTGGCCTCCTGAGCCATATGTGCCGTAAGTACCCGTGTTGCCGCCGGTGCCAGAGCTGCCGTAGGTGTTGCCCGCAGTACGCGATGCGTCCCGGTCGCTGTCGACACGAGGGTCGGCAGCGTTGCCTAGGCGGCTGCTGTGGGGTCCATGTTGACCCTCGCGACCGCTGCCGTACTGGTCTCCGGCGGTGTTGCCGAATTTCGTACCGCTCCGGTCCGAGTCGATGCGAGGGTCCACCTTGTTGGCCATGCTGCTGCCATGGGGGCCCTCACGGGAACCCGCAGTGGGGCCGGTGCTAGAGTGTGTGTAGTTGTCATTGGAGGTGTATCCGTGGCTTCCACCGACAGTGCTGCCGGGTGCTGCGTGGTGATCTCGGTCGCTGTCGACACGGGGGTCGGCGGCGTTGGCGGCACGGCCAGAGTGGGGTCCGTGGGTGCCTTCAGGGGCCGAAGAGCTCGTGGTGGTGGTGGTGTTGTTGTCGTGGTGACTAGGAGTCACAGCGTCCTTGACCTTGTTGATGATGGAAGACATGATGGAAGAAGTTTATTGCAATGCAATGCTCTGGGATTCAAGATTCAAAAGGCTTGGTATGAAGTCGTTGGCAGTTGTAGGGTATCAATATTGTACTAGATGTCTGTTTGTGATGAATGCTGATGATGGGAGAATCGAAAGTCTCAAACGGAAGAAGACGAGCAGCCTTATATGCTTTCGCGGACCTGGATGGCAAACAACCGCTTTCGTGCCAATGCCCCTTTCCCATTGTCGTTCTGGATGTCATCATCGGCAACGCAACGAGGTACATACACGGTAATACAACGAACACGAATATGCTGACGGCAGGTACGACCAGTTTGCCTCATGATTTCTCCATAGCTCTGATAGACCCGCATCATGATTCACATCACACGGCGCTGAGAGCTGGATCCCTGGAGCCGACATCGAGGCAAGAGGAGATAGCGCACGAGTACGTACGGATCATCTGATTTCAGGATCCTCGTAACTATTGCATATGTCGTCATGGCTCCTTACCGGACACCTTCGCTTCAAGGATACTCCCAACGTACGCTTACCATGACTGTCCCCATATACCCAAGACACCCCTTGATACGGCTTAGGTACATACCTCGTTAATGTGCTTGCGCGCTCATTCAACTAAGCCGAGCGGCATAGCCTGTCGTTATAATTCCTCCAATGGTCCGTTATTCTACTGACCGTGGAAACTCTGCATCCAAGCGGTTGGCGTCATAGTACGCGTGTACACAAATGCGCGGTGACGTTTAAGGCTGATCGTCCCGCGATCGAATCGGGTGACTCTAGACTCTCACTCCTTCCCCACCAACGGCGGGATAGCCGGCACCAAGACGTTGGCGATCCCTCTGCTGCCAAGCCCCTCATCAGTAGTAAGGGGCTAACATGCTGGGCTGGGTTGAGGCAGGTACCCACAAGAGACTTGAGGTCCACTCGTGCTGGCGACAGTACCATTCACAGATTGCCCTTTTCATCTGCAGTTCAATGCATGCTTGGAAGGTTGTGGCTGATGAAGCTTCCCCCAAGTAGTAATTTCCGGGGTAGTCAGCGGGGCGTGTGGCGTCACCTTACGCTATGGCTGCCCCTCCCGTCCCCACCGATGCGGTCATAGACTGCCCTACGAAACAACTTCAGCCTCCTATCTTTAGCACCAAGTGGTTAGAACGGCACCAAGGGTTCTAGCCGTCCGAATGTACGAAATCTTTTGCATATTATATGTACGTACTAAGCCTGGAAAATAAGGCTTGGACCTATATCGACCTTGCATTATATGTACGTACGAAGTCATTTGGTCGCCCACATCCATGTGTCTTCATGTTGGTTTCCCTGGGGGGGTTCGTTGCACCTGGCGGAGCCGAATTATAATGGCCCTTCGTAATCCCCGAGCTTGTGCAATGCTACGTACTTACGCTGGAAATCTTGGCAGGAGCAAGCAGGCAATACAGGCTTGCGGCCCCTAAAGCAAGCTAGGTATTGCTTCATATTTGATTAACCCAAGTCGAATTATCTCCTTGGGTGCCAGAAGATCACACAATAACCGGTAACTTCATTTTGGGTTTAGTTCTGGAATAAATATGAACTTCGTACCCAGTCAAATAACACCAAATACAGGGTTTATGGAGTAGAACCGCTATATAAAGTTGGCGTCATCGCCGCTACCGGTTATTGTGTGACCTTCTGGCACCCAAGGAGATACTGTATGCAGCGCCAGGATGCGTGCACTCCCCTGATTTGAGGACTTATACCAGTTACCTAGCCGTTTGGTCTTGCGAGCGATACGTAAGCGATCATCGAATAAATCAAAGTCTAGTCAAAGAACCTAGGCTGAGTCCAGGCCTAAGGAAGCGGTGGGGAACTACATTCTGAGTCTTGATATTTTCTAACACGGGCCGCAGGATAAAGTAAACAACCTCTGGACCACACATGCTTGACTCAGAATCCATCATGGTTTAAACACAACTTCCCCTACATGAGGACCAGGTCCTAATGTGAAACGGCGGTGGCTCACAAGACTGATGACCAAGCAGCCAAAACAAAGACCGCCCGCTGGGAGGCAGATACGTCGGCGTCCACGTCCAAACTAGGATTCGCAAGTCGATTCTCCATATGCCTGGTATCATATATAGATCGTTGATATGCGTTCGCAAATGTAACTCCATCCAGTGTCGCAGTTTTCTATCTGGAGTCAACCGCTAATTCAACGCCTGTCATGAGAGTTTACTGATTTCAGCGAAGACTCAGGCTCAAATGTGAGGCTCACGTCTGAATGCAGCCTGGAGACCGATATGCTACTACAGCCAAGGAAGTATGCCTTGCTCAACTCAGTAGTGACGTATATATCTGTTAGCAGGTAGGCGTCGGACAGCCGAAGCCTGCCTACACCGCCAGAGCCCGGATGCCGGAAGCCGCCGGCCGGCTACTCGTGATGTGCTCCCGGGCTGCCTATTGACGGCCAAACGCTCTTAACCCTGCGACCCAATCCTGTTCCCAGTGTTATTGATCCAGTATTCCGATGTCTCTACCTAGAATCGCTGTTTTACTGACCAGAGAGACGACACCTTGCGCATTTCACGGGTAGTGACATGGCAGGGATTAGGTGATTCTGCCCCTATAACCAAGGCACCTAGAATAGGGAATGCATGTCCACGCCGCAGGTTTCGATATCAGGCAAAATATATTTAGGCTTCACTTCAGTCCGGAGTTAACATCTAGTACTTTTGTCCAGACCAGCAGACGATCAGCGTACAAGTGAAATCTCATTTCCCCTTTGGTTCGTTATTCTACGGCGCATTGCCATGCCTGAGAAACAGGTCTATTTCCTTTCTGCGAGTGCATCCATCTGCTGTTAACTATTCAACGTCTAGTGGCGTATACGGGCCCTATGTCTCTCTGTTTGTCGCTCTTCCATAACGACCTCGTAGCACTCTGATTACTCAATGGCAAGATCGCGCGATATCGGGATCGGCCAAAATAATACAGAATGATATCAGATACGCATAGTTGGCCATTCCAAGTAGGTACGAGATATCCGGTCCGCCTGTTCCTTCTGCCGTGACTGACTGATATCCAAAACTTCATCGTCCGCACGGGGCCCTCGACCTCTTACAAATCCAGTACCCAAGGGACCCCAACAGGATGCACACAGCCATAGCGAGGATTATCCATCCGAAAGCCTCTCCCATCGAGACCACTTCTGAGCGCACGAAAAGGCCTCGCTTAGAGATCCACACTGCCGCTAGATGTGCAAAAGGCTCGCGGCCGGGGTGCGCCCCCAGGGGTAACGGTGCCATGTTGACTTATCGCTATACAATTCCTGGCCGACGTCAGGGGGGTTTGTTAAGAAGTCCTGTGATCTATTCTGATTGGCAGCATAAAGGGTGTGCATCTGCCGGAACAGTACTGGATTCATATACTAGATATTGGAAAAAATTATGACTAGGTTCAGACAAATCGAGACGTCCTTCGACGATAACAGAGGCAGAATGAATCACATTTGAAGCTTGATTGACACCGAACGCTGGGTATCCACAGTACCATCCACGTCTTTAAGTGAGTTACCTAAACAGGTGTCAGTTTTAATTGACGCTGTGAGCTGTTTCCGCTGTTTGCCCCTATTTTGATATGAGACATCCTTCGTTAACCTGTGTTTTAATAGACAAACCACGTAGCAAACCTCACATGCTGAATTCTCTGGTAGCGCAACGTAATGACTTGATATTAAGGAGATAATGATTAAGAAGTACTATGTAATGTACTAGGGGTATCAATCGGGGGCTATCATCAACCTTGGTATCTTCCGCATCAAATCCTAAGTAGTGTCCCAAGTCCGACCACTTGTAACCATCCGTGTAAGAGTAACGGTAGTATGAAGAAAAAAGCATTTGGTATCATGTAGTATGCCGTGATGTAGCCCCAAAGAAAACAAACAACGTCATAATGTCATACTTGACCAACAACACAGTGAGTATGTAGCGTCTGCACCTCAGAAGATGCCGCGAACCAGAGAAGATCCCCCTGATTAGGCAGCAGCGGGATACCTAGACGCGCGAGCGATGCCAGGTGCGGCGGCGGTAGCGGTTCTCGTGATCGCGGACCCACATGACCCCGATGATGGCGGACACGAGCCAGCAGATGGCGGAGAGGAATGAGAAGGCGATGATAGCCTTGAACCTGCCGCACGGGTTGTCGCCAAGCACCGTCACGTTACCCCAGGCAAAGACACGGCCACAAGAGCCGTCGAGGTACTGGTCGGAGACGTGTTAGTTAAGGCATTCATCTTACACCATTCTATTCCCGCGCGCATTTCATTCAACGGTGAAGGCGTATAAATATCAAGAAGAAAAACGAAAAGAATAGAACTTACGTGGACCAGGACGCCGAAGGCGGCGAACCAGCAGATGGAGATGAAGAGGTCGACGGGCCAGTGGACAAAGCTGCCCGAGAAGGGGAAGAGCCAGATGAGGGCCAGAAGCATGGCGAGGCCGGCGACCACCTCGGTGTAGATGAAGCGGGCCTGGTGCCAGTCGCTGGTGTTCGAGATCATGCGGAGGTAGTGGCCGTTGACGCCGGCTACGATGGCGGCGAAGACCAACTCCGCGACCCGGAGGACCATAGAAAGGAGGTCGGTCAAGATCATTTTGGCGAACGTATTATTCTCTGGTATGATACGCCTTTACTTATTTGGTGTCGCAGAAGCTTGCGTGGAGGAGAGCGCTCTACCGCACGCAATGTTAAAGGTGCTTATTGATTGAGTTGGCAGCTAGATGGTGGAAGAGAGCGAGGGAATGTGTGTTTGGGCACGTCTGCAGGTATTTATTACGGGTTTTTCTGCAATGCCAATCACAGGTATGACTATGACGCTTCTGGCCGGTTCTGTATATCAGTGACTGGGGAGATGTCATGGACAGCAGCCATTCCGACAGCCCAGTTCTAGATTGGGTAAGACATGCTCGCTGAGAGGATCTCAAAAAGTCGTTGGTCTACGACAAGAAGCATGCCGTAGAACGGCTTGGTAATTTCCTGGACGATGATCGGGCCCTGTGGCTCGTCATCTGACGTCGTCGTGTTACGCGCCTTAGCTTCATAAAGCCAAGGTATCCCTTCGTTGCATTTCAAGCAACGATAGGGCCTTGCTCCGTCCAGTCGTACGAGGTGGTGGTTGAGTTAGCACAAATGGTATGACGCAATGTTGGAGTAACCTCTACTTGAAATCAAGATATGGGGGCGCGTAGGAGAGCGAGAGAGCTGTGGCGCAATCGGATTTGACAGAACAAGATCAGCCACTTATGGCTATGCATTGCCAAGATTTGGAAACGCTGATGTATTACGTAATTAAACATGGCCCAGTTGTGCCCAGGGCTACGAATATGGATGAGTATCCGCGCTTCGATTCGTGGACGCGTATGTACTGCATAAAGAGCCCAAGTAGAGAGTATCACTTACGTGTGTCTAATGCAAACCAAAATACCATATTTTGATTTTTGTTTAGGTTAATCCGGCCCCGCTTCCTTTGAAATCCCACAGAAACTCCAGTCCCAGTTGCATCCAAACGGGCCTTGCCATCATTCCGTACAAGTATCAGTTCGTCTGCATGTTCATAAGCCTAAAGGCGAATTTAAGGGCCCTTTCAACGCATGAGCGACATAAAAACCAGGCATTTTGAGTTGTGACAGTGGCGGTGTTAGCCTACCGCGCCGAGCTCCTGACCACCCCTGATGATTTAGCGCATATCGCAGCTGGCGCCTGGGCTTTCTGCTTGGCATTGACACTTGGCCAGGTGGTTGACACCAAAAATTCGCGCAGTTTCAAAGAACCGTCGAACGACTCCTTGAATAATAACTTATTAGTTTCAACAGATAATTGGGAAAGCTCCAGAGTGTTTTCAATTATTCTATTCGCGTAAATATTAATTAATACATATATGTGTATATATTTTTCGAATTCCATATGTCATATTTTCATATAAAACTCGTCAGTAGTCCTTAGCTCGTTTGGGACGCGCGGATTCCTGTGTCAACCACCTGTTGGGGCCATTAAGACACTGACTTGGAACTTCCGCATGGTTGACGCTTCATTCGTAGAGCTTGCGCACGGCTGAAAGGGGGCGCGGCCGCGAGCAGTCGGGATAAGGGTTCAACCATCATGGACTATTTTCCGAGCATGCGCCCCCGCCGAAGAGTCCAACGCCGTCCACGATATCTTCTCCTTCCGTTTCCGTTTTCACGCTCTCCCAGACTGATCAGTGCCGGGAGCTCGGTGGATGAGCCTTGTTGTCGCCCTGTACGTACGGCGCCTGCTACACCTCTAGGCGGTCTTTCTCAGCGGGCTCCTTGGGCTCGTGCTTACGCCTCCAGCCTCGCATTATTAGATTCGGCCCGAAGTGGGCGCAGACGCAGACCACGATGGTGATCGCGATGGTGACGCCGATGGCGACGCCGGCCACGACGATGAAATCCCGCACGACATTGACTCTTGATGCGTCTTGTGCTGCCACCGGAGTCGCCGCGATCGATATCAACAACAGTAAGGAGAAGAGGGATGATGTGTGCGTGGTGCTGCAACGGTTAGCCATGTCGAGTGCTTGGCTGACTGGCTGACTTGCTGACTTGCTGACTGACAGATTAACAGACGGACAGGCTGGTGATGTCGACGGAGAGGATGTGAAGGAAACTCAATGGTAGGAAACAGAGACCGTGCTGAGGGTGCGAGCTGTGCAAATATGCCCATATCTTACTTCGTATGTCAAATTTTATCAACCCCGAGTACATGCTTGGCTCTTTCACTGGTGGGGCTCCGGTAAGCAGCTGCCTAACTACCTGGTGGAGTTAGGTTTTCGCGATGACGGCTCAGCCTCAGTAACACGACCACGGAAGGCTTAGCTTGCGCGTTCAATTGTTAAAAGAGATTCTACCCCTGTACTTGGAAGGATTCTATGCGACCGCTTCCGTTAGACAACCTGCATAGGTCTGCTTCAGCTTATCTCCTGAGCCGCAGCCCAGCGATATGTAACTAGTTATGTGCCGGACTTCCTTTGTCACAACGAGAGGCAGACATATCTCAAATCCATTTGCGACTGTCTGATGCCGTAGACAGCAAGCCGACTAGCATCTCTCGACGCTCTACTAGATCATCCGGCCCCGGGGGGGGGGGGGGGGGGGGGGGGGGGGGGGGGGGGGGGGGGGGGGGGGGGGGGGGGGGGGGGGGGGGGGGGGGGGGGGGGGGGGGGGG